>CM021781.1:2993258-3248903 GCA_011076525.1 Nettapus auritus | reverse complement strand
GTGAAGCCCCCCCCACCTTCCTGGCCATTCGTTGCCTCAGAAGGAAGCGCTACGGGACGGTGACCAGGCCTGGCACACCGAGCGACTCAGCCTAACCCTTCACTGCACAGCCCAGACAACCACAGGCGTGCGGTTTGCACAAAGTCCCTTGAACTTCTGAACTCGACTTTTTTTTTTTCTGTTAGGTGGGGAATTAAGTGGACTTAGTCACACAGAGCTTCAGTCAGGGGTCTTTGAAGCCCTGAGCTGGCAGTGATAACGCTGTGTGTGTATGTGCGGGGAGGCATTTCTGCCTCTCGGCCTTGAATACCACGTCCTGCTTCTCAATGAGGAAAAAAAAAAACAGGACTGAGGGCAGCAGCCTTCATATGGCAATGAAATCACTTCTTCCTAATCACCATTGGAGCCTCAGCAGCAGGAGACCATCAGGTCACAACCTAATACCTTTTCCAGTCATAAATTTCTAGATATCTCCAGTAACAGGTCTGATCTCCATTTACTGGAGCTGGGCTTTTTTCTTCATTTTTCTCATAACAGCCTTATGGAAGAGCAGCCTCTTTATAGGCAGTACCCCGAATTTATAGAGCTTTATCCCTGCCACTGACTGACCACTAAATTCCGTATTTACATCTATAGCCAAATGGATAAACAAGCACATACAGTAATTTCAAAAGTCAAATCTCCATTAACTTTTATATAACTGAAGATGAGATGAAAGCACATAGGCATTGAGCCTAGCTTCGGCGTGCTTTCCAGGAATGAAACTATGCTGCTTTGTTACCTTCCATAAAGAGGATCAGGAGGAAAATTAGCATTAGTTTCACTCCCTTTTTATAAATGAGGAGTGTTTTTCTAAGCCAATGTTTTCCCGCTACCGATGCCTGCGTTACCTGCCTATGCCCGCTCTCAGCCTTCCACCTGCGCAACAGAAAGTTTCACAAAACCAGAATAGGATACGTTTCGTAACCAAAACACACAAGAGCAAAAGGGGAAAAAACAGAAGCACTTGCTCACAGTAATAGCTATTTTCCTTTCCTCTTAAAGCAACACAATGAAGCAATTACTGCATGCTATACTTCCCCGGGCTGCTGCAGCCAAAGCAATTGGCTGGGCGGCGCGGAGGGGGCTGGAGGTGTGGCAGAAGGAAAAGAAACAACTCCTACCAGATATGATTCACTAACAACAAAAACATCCCCATGGTACCTCTTACTTTTCATAGGATGAGGACAGGTTTTCCACCAGCAGGCTTTTCCGATTAGAGGAATTTTTCTGTAATGGGATTGATGACATAGGTGTCAGTATGAAAATAGGAAGGACCTCAAAGGTTATGGCTAAGCTGGGAGTCTCCTTCCACCTGAACCGCTGCAGCTTCTCAGAAAACTCCTTGTGGTCTCAGGAGGATGCACCAGATGGGAAACCCTCTAATTTACTTGAGAAAGGAGAACGCGTTCTTGGGCAATTATCTCTCTGGAATTAAACCGAATGGAGGATATATGAATAAACACAGAACGGCCCCCGTCAGATGAGCCACTGTGTCTCGCACGCACACGCACCGTCTATTGCCGGACACGTGGAACGAGGAACTGACGGATGAGACCAAGGAACACAACATAAATTAGAAATAGATTAAAGAACATCATGTAACTGTGCTCTGTCTCCAGGCATCAAATTGTGTGAATCATCAGACCCGCTTTATACATGTATATTCTAAAACATGGTTTTGGTTCTGATGGCCTTTGGCACACAGCTTTGGTATGAATGTGCCTGTAAATTTGCATTTGTTTTAACAGTATTAAAGGGGGAACTGGCAGCAACTTCTACATTTAGCTAGCTTGGCACTTTCTTTTATAAAGATTCTTTAAGTCTTTTTTTAGAAACTTAAAAAAATTATATGAGACACCCTCTATAAAATTAAATTGAAGGACAGGCATGTGGGAGAGAAATACTATTACGATTTTTCTCCATGTCAGCAGGCTCTAATAGCTCCATGTTTTGCATTATAACACATGAGCGTTTGTAATTGCCTCTCGCAGAGATGAGCATTTGATGAGACGTAGCACTGAGGTTAGGGGTGTCGGAGATGCCTGACTGTTATCCCAGGGAAGCTTTCATATAATAGGCAGGTTGTTGTACCTCGGTAGGGAGCCTAATGCCACAACACTGAATGCAGTTAAAGCTCATGTTGGTCTGACAAATGACTAAATTACAGTATAATACATTTGAAGCACTACTTCAATATAAAGTTACATGTTTGTGCGACTTTGACTCGCTCATGCTCCTTGCAGCTCGCAGTGTGCACAACCAGAGATGTGAGTGGTACGTCTCAGAGCCAGATTTTTTTCAACCATCAACCAGTGGGTAGCATTCCTGTAAACAATTAAGCAGATGACTTCTTCCCAACCAAAGCTGTACTACCACAGCAAGTGGAATGATCGTTTTACACCCAAAATGTGCTTTGGATGAATAAACAAAGAGAAGCATGAAACTAAAATACAAAATGTTAATATTGCCTGACTTTTTTTTTTTTTCTTCTTTTTAATAGATAACAGAACAATGTCAAAAAGCATGAATAACAATTTAACTGCCCTTTCAAATGAATGAATCAGCCATAGGATAAGGGTCTATTAATTCCAGATTTCTAGTAATGCATAAAACCAGATCTAGATAGAATAATTCATAAAAGAGAAACAACACCCATGGCATTGGCAGGAACAGTACATGTTGTCAAAAATGGCAGGAAATTTCATAAAACTGCTACAATGAAATAGCTCATAATAAAGTCTTTTCTCTTATAAAAATACAAGAAAATACACTGAAACACAGAATTTAAAACTAAAAAATATCTTTTATGCCTACATTTATTTTCTATCCCATCTGAAATTGTTTCCAAACTTGTTATAGTGAGGAGTTCGAGAGCGGAGGAAACAGGAAAACATTTTCTCACTTTTTTCCTTTCTCCAAATCTCATACACTTGATGGTATTTAGAGAAGAATGAGGAATTTGTATCAGCTCAGTCCATCAATTACAGACCAGTCAGTCTAACCTAAACTTGACATTTATCATTTGTGGCTATTCCACCCCAAAGCAAGTGTGAAAGACATGAAAGCTTCTCACTCAAACGAGTATGCGCCTTATGTACACTTGTTACTGCAAACATGGTACCTTAACTGAGCAGCAAGAATCACACTCGCCTGTTAAAGCCATTTAAGAGCACGTTACCCCCTAATGTCGTATTGAAATGTAGCAATATTCACTTCTGTCTTAAAAGATGTGCTGATTCATTGATGCTTATGCTTTCACTTCAATAGCAAATAGCTGGGTTTGTCTCAAATAAACACATACAAATAAAGCCACCCTTTAAGTCAATATATTATGTTTTGTGTACTTAATTTTCATGCCAATGGGAAAGATGTTATAAGGAAAGTAGTTCGAGGATGGTCAAAGAGAATTGCAATTAATCTGCCAGAAAGAGTTATGGTAAATATTATTATTATGATTATTAATGATTTGTAAAGCACTGTAAATCTCCATGACAGTAATTATGATGCTTTGTATATATAAATTTGGCATTCCGCATATACAAGCACTTGGGCTTGAACTCTTCCTAGATCATTAGGAAATCAGAGGTCATATCATCGGTCACTTGAAAAGTAATTTCCTGCAGATTTGCAGGCAATGCTCAGATTTGCCCTCGCTGTAAAAAAGGTATTAATGATTTCTCCCCAGGCAACCTAGCTGAGATGGAGGCTGCGATTAGCAGCCTTTTAAGTACAGCGACCCAGAGCTGCAGGAGAGAGAGCGAGGCTGGAGCCCCTTCTGGGTCACCACCAGGAAAACGGGCTGGGTACGGTCTGCGGGACGGGGAAGTGGCGGGCGGAGGGCCCACGTTCTGAACATGCTGGTGGAGTTTCCAAAGATAAACTGAATCTGTAGAAAGCATTAATCTTCAGGGGCCTCCTCTTGGCTACGTGTCACTTAATGTATTGAGAAAGGCAGTGGGATTGAAATGATCTGTCGTTCTCATGCTAATCCTCCACGCGGAGGAAACTCTCCAAGAGTGGGGTCTGCTCCTTCCCAACCCCCCGTTCTCAAGGCATAGGCTCAGGTTTTTGGAAATCTGTGACTCCAGGTAGGGAATTCCCACAAAGCACGACTTGCTACTAAAAGAGGAGAGAGGCAGGTTCCTATCTCCTCTTGCAGCGGATCAATAACCTTTCTGCTGGCAGCAGTTCAGCTGCACTTGGTGCTCTGCCTTCTTTTTTCGGTAGATTCCTCCTCTGGTGATAAGCAAAAAGGACATTACAAGTCAATTCCATCGAAGATTAAATCCAAGTCTCCTCTGCTCAGCCAAATAAGCAGTTTCTGCAGTCTAAATGCCAGACAGAAACAATTCACCTATTCCGCCTCCTCTGCCTTTCATCCCAGCCAGGAGCACTGCTCCCCATGTGCTGGCAGGAGCACCCATGGGAGCAGGGTGTGCTCAGGGGCCGGCAGCTTGCAGGCACTCAAGCGAGTCCTGCTCCTGCAAAGCTGTGCATGCTCGCAGGTTCATCCACCGGTGGTGTCTGCGAAGCCAAGCAGCAGGATGGACACCAAATCTCCCCGCTCTACACTGGCTAAACCAGGAGTGCCCACTCAGGCTGGGCTCTGACATGACATTATTTCTTGATCAAAAAAAATACAAATCCTAAAACCGCTCGGTGGACTTTATCCACCATATTATGACCGAGTTCAACAGCCTTGCAAGTCCAAGCCTTGGAGTGATGGCTTTATGGGAACATCAAAAGCAGCGAGGGCCTGACCAACCCTCCTGGATGTGTGCACACTTCTCCTACAAGGAGCCGAAAGCGGCTGCAGGCGGCGTCCATTGGGAGCTTCCCAAAAGAGAACCCTTCCTGAATTATGAGCGGGCCCACACACGCACATACTCAACTTCACAGTCCATTGCTTTCCCAGGAGCGGAGTCTGTGCTGTCTGCACCAAGGCAATATATCTCTTTATGGCCTGCCAGTGACTTTACAGAGAGATAAACAAAGCTTTTAAATCAAAAGGAGACGGAGCAGAAGAAAAAAGTTTGGCACCCCAGAACACAGGCTGCTATTTATTTTTTAACCCTTCACAACAAACAGGAAAGCAAGGAGTTTCTTGTGCAGAATCTGCCAGCTGACTGCCACGGGAGAAATTGGAAACCCAAGGGTGGAAATTGAAAGAATTCTCCTAAATTTTAAAATGTATGGCAAATTTTTGTTCAGGGGAGCGTGGGCCCGTGTCCATTCAAATTAATCTGAGAAATGGATATGCCACTGAATTGAGCTGTAGGACAAGCAATCTTGAAGTACGTTTCTTGGTCTGCTAACCAAGGATGTGATGTGAGACTTCTCTGCCTCACCTACACAGACTGTCAACTGCTGGGGACGGGACAAGGAGGAACATGTGCTTTAAGCATGTAGAACCACCACCAAGAACCTCATATGAATAACCACCAAATCATCACGTATTGTCCTGAGCTGCTTTTAAACTGTGGAGCCTTTTGGTCAGATAATAGCAAGCAGGACCTTAGTCCCACCAATGTCTGGATTTAATCACCTCAGAGTTGACTGGAAAGTTGAGTTTTCAAAGGAATAAAAATGCAGAGCTGCTGTGAGTAGGAAAACATCAGGAGGACCCGAAGCATTCTGGTGACTCATTTCATTTATAAGTTTCTTTTCCCCATCCCATAACCTGTTTCATGGATCTGGGACACGGTTTGTATACGTGGTGCTGGGAGAAGGACTAAACAACATCCCTCCCTCTTCACAGAGAATCTGAAAACTCCTCCACCTTTTCACTGAATGTGAACGTGTTCAAGGCTTCCCTTCATTCCCTCCTAGAACACTTCTGTTTGTACAGACATAAACTGCACTTGCATCTCAAGAACAAACCCAAATCTTGCCCAGAAGCTACTGCTGTACAACACTGAAAAGAAAGCTTGTGGGGACAGATTTTACAGGACCAGGTCATTCAACTTCAAGCAAAAAAAAAAAGAGAGTATGGGCTACCCATGCACTCTCGTAAGCCAGGATCTGCTTTTTTCATACCCACTAGACCAAGCTAGATACTTTCAAGTGTCCACACAAACGCTCTGAAAAGCCACAAATTTGTACATGCAGAAAGGCTATCTGTGTGAGCATGCACAGGCCAGTACTTTGTCTCCAACTCCCTGTTTGCAGCCAAAAGTCTTGCAGCTACATGAAGGGATATTTTCTAAGAAGGCAAATTCTTTCCCCAAAATGCTGGCCCATACCAACCGACCTTACATCCACCTTCCAAATCCTAGTCCAAGCCAAGCTGCTAAAAAAGGCTCACTTCAGGTCAGGCTCTTGCACAAGGTGATATGCAAGAACTACAACAGGAACGAAAAATTACAAGTTCTTTCCCACCTGCCCGGATGCTCAGAACTTTCCCTTGCTCCAACTGCACAGCAGCTGAGCCCACCAGCTTCAGCAGAGCTATTCCTGATTTACACCTATGTGGAAGTCAGAGGCCAGAAGCCCAAACTCAGTATAAAGCAGTATAAAGCTCCCTTGGCTGTGACCCTGAATCTCACCACAGCAATCCCAGCATCTCAGCACAAGAAGACACATTTCAGTATTTCTAGCTGCTTTCACAATTCTCCTCACCCATGACTCCGAGTGCATGAAAGCAACTACATATTCTTCTGATTTTTTAAATTATTATTTCTAGCATTTGTTTTTTTTTTTTTTTTCCTTGTGATCACAGCTGAACTTCCTACTGGCCCAGAGGGAGCAGAGAGCAATAACTTTAAATGGCCTCGTAGATGCAGCCATGGCCTGAAGCCAGCACTAATTTCCAATCTTGCTATGCTGAAGAAAGAGGGTGAAAAAAAAATAAAACAAAAAGAGAAAGAATAGAAACCAGAAAAACCAGAAATATCACTAAACGTTAGTGAGAATTGGAAAGTCCTGTTAGTGGTTTCAGCGACAGGTTTAAGTTTCTATTAAAAAGAGAAGAAGAATTTGGAATATCTGTTTAAAATGAGAGTGAATATTTTTCCTTAGACACAGCACATCCTTGTGACATTCAGGTCTTTGCGTACTGCAGGCAGGATGGAATTTTACTGACCAAATAAAGCATCGTCACTACTTGAGTACAGCAAACATTTGTAAAAACATATTAAACATGTCATAAATTAACTGAATTTGGGAGCCTGTAAACACTCACTTGAACTCGCAGTTCTTTGATTTCACCAGCATATCCATTTATCTGGATACCCAGAGGATCCCATGTTCATCCCTTAACCCACTAAAGCATTGGTTTTTAACTCCTTTTGTATTTTCTAAATTCCTCTGGGCCTACTTGCCATTCCTCTCCGTGACCATGCATGAAAATTAAGAGCACCCAGCAAAAACCAACATTTTGCAACACCTCGCTTACCTCATGCTTTTACCTCTATCGGGGAAAAAACACATTTACAGCAAGCGCCTGTCCAGACTGAGTCAAACTTTAAGCCACACAAGGAACAGATGCAAATCAAAACAAAACTCCAAGAGGAACCTTGCAGGGAAGCACGGCTTTACCTACGGAGATACCCGCCAGGCGAGGCCTGCAGCAGCAACGTGCTTGGAGCTTTTTGCCACTGAGGCCTCGGTGCACTCTATCCAAAGAGAAACTTCTTGACAAAGTTTTGGGGTCTGAACCCTGAAACGTGGGTCTGGAGCATGAGCTCTCTGCTGACGGACAGGAGAAATGCTGTTTCCTAACACGCTGGTCTCTGATACGGTCAGGTCACGCTGTGGGCCGCACTGCGCAGTAACATCCCCTCAGCACAAGGCAACAGGACTAGAAGGTGCTGGAAATCTTACCTTCACACATTCAACCTTCCCATCCAGCAAGCTGGATTTGGTGTATGGCCCTGCCTGCACCGTGGCCAGGATTTCTGTGTGAGCAGAAGTTAGGGCTGAAGCACAGCATGCCAGAGTTCAGCAGAATACTGTAAACACAACACAAACTTAAAGATAAACTGACGGGGATGGGTTGGTAGTCCAGGTTTGGTCTAAAGGGAGTTACACAAAAAAGTGTAAAACGCCCAAAGGTGTGAGGAAATGAAGAATTTGAAAAATAACCATCCTATAATGTCAAACAAGGGATGCAGAAAAGAGATCCCGTGTCCTTACACTTTGGTTTCATCCTGCGTTGCTTTCAGGCTTTCCAAATTCACTAGAGTCCCCCATGATAAATGACTTTTTGGAGGTTGCTTGTCTTGCATTCCCTGGAGAAGGCAGCAATGCCACACTATTTCCTTTTAATCTCAATAGCTGGTCCTCAAGGCTGCAAGGCATCCTAGTGCCTTAGATGATACAGAGCTGAATGAAGATTCTTAAATCAGAACCATTAGACCCAATGTTTAATTTTAGATGAAATGAGCTGTGTTAGGTCCCAAAAGGCTGCCACTAAAGCCAAGAAAACTGCTGCCACTGCTTTCATTGCAAAGTCTTCCTATTTGCCTATGGATAATCCTGGTGAGCATTAGATACAGAGCCAGAACAGAAAACCAGTAAAAACATAGCCAGAAATACCCAAGGAATTCCTTGGAACACAGCTGTAGGGGCTATGGGGACAATTAACGTTGAGTGACAAAGCACTGTTTCATTGTCAAACACACAAGCTTTGCTCCACCCTCCATTTCAAGTCCTCAATAGGAGACCTATTTCCAGACATCTGACTCCTACTGAGTTTTCATTGATTTGAATTCAAACTAGTGCCCAGACAGCAGTGGAAGAATACATGGTCCCTTAAACTTTTAAGTGCTTAAGTATCATTTAAAAACAGGGTGACAAGTTTCTCAGGCACCTCAGGTCCCTCTGAAATTGAGCTTTCCTTGCTTGCTTCCTTTGTTCTTGACCTAATTGACAGAAAAAAAAAAAAAGAAGAAAAAAAAAAAAAAGAAAAAAAAAAAAAAGACTAAAAATCTGGGTCAGCATGCCTAAACCTTCCACATGGACACCTCATCCCAAACTCCATAGCATGTAGATAGACGGTGCCTCCTGTGGAAGCCACACTTCCCTCTGTGGCAGAGGCTCATGGCCAGCACATGAAGACAAAACCTTAGGAGCAGATGTCGCTTCCTAACGTGCACATGCATCTCTTCCCCAGGATACTGACTGCTCCTGTTGGTCTGACGCCAAAGATCCCTTCTTGTGACACCCCCCCTCTTTTTTCACCTCCCTGCACTTGGGGTAAGTTGGGAGTAATTTTTGTAACTTCGTAACTGCCTGGGTACGATTCTAAGTAGAATCCAGGTCATTATGTCAAAATGAACTGCAGGTTTTAAAAAAAAAAAAAAAAAAAAAGCCACAACAACAATCAAAACACCCAAACAACAAAAATAGTCATAATTTCTCAGCATTTTATATCAGCTGTGGGCCCATGCAGAAACCGAGGCGATTTGGTCAAAAAACAGATGTTAACTGAGGAGACGCATCCTGCACTGCAGGTCCTTGGCAGTAATGAACAAGCTGTGCTAAGAGTTTTGTGGATCTAAATTACCTTTAGAGGAAAATTGTCCCTGAGAGCAAAGACTGGAAGGGATTTGGGGCAGGGACCAACTCAATTGCTCTTTGTATAGGGTGCCAATGCCCAGACACACAATTCTTAACTGCTAACAGTATGTGGAACAAAAGAAATAGAGTAAGGAAAGATCACACAACAGAGAGATTTTACACAGGAGGGTTGGAGTTAGTTAGACTCCATTCCCAGTCCTGCCAGGCACCCTTTAAACATCACTTGAACACTCTGAAGGGTCTGGTTCTGCATTTAGCAAGGGGAGTCTCATCAGACGGCCTCACCTCACCAGAAAGCTTGCGAGTCTCTGGCTTCGAATGTGCTTTGAGATCCCCAAATGAAGGTGGTCAGCAAGAACAGGCAAGATGACAGACTACCGATCATCCGGTGTCAAGCTTCTACTTGAAAAACACCACTGAGAAACACAAGAGATGCTGCCCCACTAAAGTGTGAATGAGCAGAGCCGTACCTATCGCACAGCCCCGTTCAACCAGAAGCTCACCCAAAGACAGCAACGTTTTTTGGGGAGACACCTCTGGTTTTTGGAAAGCAGTCCATGCAGGTCTGTGTTGTGCCAGGCTGATCTGAGGCCTGAGGGGAAAAACGGTAATTGTTTCTTTTATTTTTCATCTCCCCCCTACATCTCACTAACAGCTTCAGCTGCAGCCACATTCTATTTTTTTTCCCTTACAATTGTTTCAATAGATTCTTTATGGTTTATGGGTTGGTTGGTTTGTTGGTGTTTTTTCTTGTGTGTGTGTTGTTGTTGTGTTTTTTTTTATTTTTTTTTTTCCCTTAAACCGAAGCCTTAAATATGCTCTGAATTAAGAAAAAGCTCCATGTCACTTGGGATTGGACTGCTGCTGAACTGTTCCGTGTGTGTGTGCGCGTGTGTGTGCGCGCAACCTCCTGGCCAAAAATGCCTCAGGGGCTCTCCCTAACTGTTGGGGTCCTAAAAAGGGTCCGCTTTTCCTGATTGGCCTCCCTCCGACACGGCTGGGGGGAGAGCTTGGGGGGAGCGCTCTCCACCCCCACTAGCACCACGCTCCCTCTCTAGCACATCTGTCCAAGCTTGCTCACTGCTGGCCCTTTCCTTCCCCATATGCTACAGGCATTCTTGGCCTGACTGAATCCTTAGTGCATTAAGCAGGAGGCCCCTGGTTCAAGAAATCTCCCCCACTTATAACGTGGAGTGCAGAAGAAATGGTGTGTGCAGCGGAGGGGTGAGAAGAAGGGATCAGCGAGGGGGAAAGAAAAAAAAAGGTGTGCGTGGGGAGGGGGAACATTGTGCCTGTTATCTTTATCGGAAAAGAAGTCCATTTGCTGCGGGAACGTAACACATAGCTTTGGCTTTTATCCTTTCCTGTTCCCCAGGCAAAGTGTGAAGGTGGGATTGCACAGAGGCTCGCTGCGTGGAAGCGCCGATCCAGAGGCAGAGGTCTCCTTGGTCCACACAGGCTGTCTCTAGTTAGGGCAGTTTATTCTGGGATGGTGCAGCTGTGCAGCAAAACAACATGCTTAACACACACACACACACCCCCCAAACAAGAAACCTTCTGGATATCGCTTTGTTTGGTCCCAGGTTTAAGACTGGAATTTGGGAACTGGTCGGTGCAGCTGGAAATCGTCTTGTCTGGCTTGTGCTGGGCCAGCCCCAGCGAGGGTCAGGAGCAGGGGCAGCCAGCAACGCTGCGCAGCCGCCCTCACACCTACGTTCAGGCTACCTAACGGCATCTCATTACCCATGGCGTGAAAAACGGCAACCCCAACGCTAAACGTGCCGATCGGTGGTGCCTTTCCTGAGGTGAGGACCAGCTCTTGACATTGCGATGACTGCCTCCCGCTGCCCAGACACACAGAGCAGCACCTCAGGAGGGAGGACGGGGTGCTGGCAGCCCAGACAGCTGCCAGCCTCCACTTCTCTGCTTCTTGCTAGGGCGATTGCCAGCAAAACCACTGAACTTGCAGTACCCAGGTATCCTGCACACCTTGTGTTGCTGTTCCACAGTGACTGTGGGCATTGGGTTGTAACCGTAGCCATACTGTAGTTCATTTTGCTGTACTAAGCTAGCTGGGCTTCACAGGGGCTGTGGGAGAGGCAATCCCGAGCAGGATAACACAGTGCCAGCCCTGCACTGTGCCAGCTGGCCCTCACCTGGAGAAGGCTTACCATGAAGTCAGCATGGACTAGTCCTAAGGAAACGCTCGGAAGGTACTTTGGGGAGATAAAACAGCAGTATTTGGGGCTTTTTTGTGGTTTGCTTTTGCAAGCACCACGAAATACCAAATGTGGGCCATTATAGGCATCTGGCCTTTCTGGAGGCCGCTTCAATTTATGCAAAACCTGTGTGCTACTACTGCAATTATGTTACCTTCACATCCCTTTTACATTTCTGTAGTCATACATGAAAAACAAAGAGTGTATGATAGTTGCAATCTAGAAAGAAAGATAAAAAAAGGAAGTACATCCCAAATTATCCCTAGTTCCAGCAATGAGATGTTCATCAGTCTCAGGAAGCTGTAAATCTCTGGGGCTCTTAGACACTTTGACAATCTCAGCCTCTATGGACCTATGTATCAAAAAGTCACCTGTGATTTAAAAAGGGAGGACTCAGTTTCCATTTAGCAACATTCACCTGTTAGTGGTGAGCTTGAGAATGGAAGGGTGCATCTGCATCGAGGCATCACTTCCACCTGGTCACAGTTCTCTCACAGTCAGCTGTAAATAACAAACCATCATTTTTTTTTTTAATTATTATTATTATTTTTTTTTTTTTTTTAAGGCATTAATCACTAATCATGGCACAATAAGGAAGAAAAGCCAAACAAAGGCAGAGAACTGTATGAGCACCACCAAGGAACGGCTGAGGAAGACTAAGATCATATGGAACAATTACTCCCCATTGTCTGCTGTCCAAATAACCACAGATGAGACAGGCACAATGCCTCTCCCAGAACACGAAGGATATTTCAGTTAAAGGACACTTGGCCGGGAGATTTCGGTTTATATAATATATGAACTAGAATAGCCTTGATGAAACTTCATCTACTTCGTTCCTCACCTACTGTAAACCATGCACGAATGTTGAATGAATAAAATCTTTCATGATTATAAGAACTCTGATGCTTCTAAAGCCTAATCCCTCTGACAAAAAAAAGAGTAGGTAAACTATCAACACTCCATCCACCTGCCAGTTCCTAATATTTTACTCAGTCTAATCTTGAAATGCATTTACCATTACAAACTAAGAAGCAAGGGCCAGAAGACACCCAAAGCCGCAATCTAGCTTTTTCCCTCACAGAGGGCAATATAAAGTACTCCTAGACCATTCCTCACAGATGACCAACTTTTTTTTTTTCAGACCTCCAAAGAAGCTGACGCAGTAACCTTCTCACACAGCTTATTTTAGCACTGAACTTGAAGCTAGAAAGCTTTTCTTAATATCTCAACTCACACCAATTATTTTTCTCCTACTCATTGCTGCTATGAAGAACAATTCATCACCATTCTCTTTCTAGCAATGTTTTACATATTGGAGGAATGTTATCACATCCCATCAGTCTTCCCTCCTCTAGACTAAACAAATCCAATTCTTTCAATCTTTCCTCATAGGTTGCGTTTTCCAAACCTCTTATCATTCCTATGGCTCTCCTTTAGTCTCTCTCCAATTTGTCAAGATTTTTCTTAAACTGCACAACCAAAGCGGAACACAGCCAAGGCTGTACGAAGGTTGCCTGTAAAGCAAAGTTTACCCCTCGTCTTTTACCCACAAGTCTCACTAAAGCTCTCCATAGCATGAGTTGTCTTTTCTGAAGCAGTTTCATCACATTATATCATATTCAGTTTATGATCTTCCAGTGCCCTGCATCCTTAATTGTCTTAATTGGTAAATACTGCTTCCCTTGTGAAGTATTTTCTGTTTCGTATTCTGTTCTGCACTTGCATTGATTTCATCAACCATTAAGATTTTTCCTTTTTTTTTTTTTTTTTTTTTTTTTTTCCTGGCATTTTAGGCTGCTAATTTCAAATTACCAGGTATTAAAATCATTTGAGTTCTGTTTCTCCTTTCCAAAATGCTGCAGTTCTACCCAACACGACCTCCGCAAATTGTATCAGCATGGTTTTTCTGTTAACATCTAAGACAGTCAGTGAAGTACTGAGCACTCCCCAGCCCTGGGCAGACCGTAGAGGGACCCTATTTGACATCCCCTCCCACCTTGACAGGAAACTGTCCCTATTTACTTTTTCAGCCTTAATTTACAGGTTAGTCATACACCCACGTTGTAGCAATTCAAAATTGAGGACATTTTTCTACTTCTTCAACTACGAGTACACCACAAATGACAGCATGCAAAGCTGTACTAAAAATCAACACACATCATATCTACTTCTTGGTTTTTATTTGCTAGTTCATCTGTCCTGCAAAGAAACTGTACTGGTTTGACATGATTTGCTCTTGACAAATCCATATTTGCTGTTTCTTATTAACTTCTTATTCTCTGAGTGCTTGTAACAGCTAATTCTAGAAACTTTGGGGGTATTGAAGTGGGTTTTACTGTTCCATAATCCCCCTGGTTCTCATTTCCCCCTATGTAAGAATAGGCTCTATGTTTACCCTTCCCCGGGCCTCTGACTCTACCTTGGTCATCTGCGAACTCTGAAAGATAATCTCTAATCGCTCTGGGATTGTTTCAGCTAGATCCCAAAGTACTCCAGGGTAGATTTCATCAGGCCCTGCTGAATTGCCGAACATCTAAATTATCTACATTTTAGCCAGCACAGTCTTCTGCTATTTTAGATGATCCCCTTGTTAAAACTCACTGCATTATTATACAATCACAATCAACCTTTTTTTTGGAGAAGCAACCAAAAAAGGCATTGAATACTTCATTCTCTGTATCATTTGTTATTTCCTCTCCTTCCTTTTTAAGTAACAGACTAACTATCCTATCATTTGCAGTTTTTATGTTTGCACTTATGTTTTTAAGGGGGTTTGATTCAGGGACTGATTTATGGGGAGTAAAGTAATGCAAAAGCAGGATCTGTATTATCTAGAAACTCAGATACCATGAGCACGAGTCGATGCATAATTTTTGGCTTCAAAAATAGCTCAGAGACCATTTAAAAAAGACAACATTTTCTTGGATATTAACAACGTCTAAATAATATTAAAAAAACGTGCAAAAGCTTCTGCTTTCCTTTAGGAAAGTTTATCATGCAACTGGCCTACTCACAACCATGTGTGCATGCTTGTGCATTTGTGTATGAGCTGATGACCAAAAGCATTTTGAAAAGCAAATTTAAATGCTAATATGTTCAATAGATAATTTCTCATCTGACTAAATCATCTCCAAAGACATTTTCTCCACAGATATCAAAGAAAGAAAAGAAAGATGATGACAAAAGCACACAATGCACTTTGAAAGCAAAATAACTCAAAGTTGAGTACTTTTTTTTTTTTTCTAAGTGTGGCCATTAACAAGAGATCCTTGGAAACCCTGCGGGTTTTATGGAGTTTGATGAGCTCTTAATTAGAAATGGCTGAAATTTAAGCTGAGGACTTCTGAAAGCTGTGGCTGGACAGAAACAGGAGGCTTGCTTCTGCTTGATTTCCTACTTAAAAACAGGCTTATGCACAACTTCTAATAAAGCAGCAAAGAATGATAATGCCGTAGTGGACTGGTAGCACAGGGCCAAGTGTTTCTGATAAAACAATGACTAAAGAGAATTTCTTCCCAAACTCAGACCAAAATAGACTTTGATCAGAGAAAAGGGTAAATGGTTCAGAAGAAGGTTGGAAGCATCAAGAAAGGAAAGAAGGGTAAGGCTGGGTCAGAGGAGGCAAAAAAAAAAAAAAAAAAAAAAAAAAAATTGGAATTTGAGAAATGGAAAGAGTCAGACAATCTCAAAAGCTCTGAAAAGCATCTGGGAAAAAATCCCAGAGTTTCAAAAGACATCTAGGTGCCTAGCTCTCTTTGGAGGTCTCAGCCTAAACTCTTAACTGGTGCAAATGAATGTTGCTCGAGTGAAGACAGTAGAGACACTACTGATTTCAAAGGTAGTTTTGCTAATTCCTTCAGACATCTTATAAGCAGGAAAGAAACATGACTACTGAACTTTGCTTGCCTGCAGCGGAATGATTGAACATCCCCTGTCTCCTCTTTATTAACTCGTAGATACAGAAACCAAGCTGCAACACACCTGGAATCGCTGCGATCCTCTGCGCACTCCCAGGACCTACTGCATACGCTTTCAGGAGCTTTGAGAAAGTGCTCTGAAAGAGCTGAGGCTTTTTATCTATTTCCAAGTTGTACCTGAAAGCAATACATTTATCTCTTGCATATATACCTTAACTGTTCGTCTGTTCTTTGAATTTCAGGCTGCATCTGATTAACTCTGCAAAATATTTTGGGATGCAGTCAGGCTGGAACAACATATGCAGAATAGATTATGATTATGCAGGGTGAACCAGATCACTGAACATGAGACAGATTAGCAGCTATACTAGACAATCTATTTAAGTCTTCTGCTTTTCATTGTGATTTAATTGAATTAAAATATTGAGTTGTGTTTTTTTTTTCCAGTGTATTACTAGGAAATAGGATTTTTTT
Source organism: Nettapus auritus (assembly GCA_011076525.1). Lineage (NCBI taxonomy): Eukaryota > Metazoa > Chordata > Aves > Anseriformes > Anatidae > Nettapus > Nettapus auritus. The sequence continues at coordinate 3,232,729 of CM021781.1, read as the reverse complement.
TCCATGCGGAAGATTAGCATTATTATTTAAGAGTGTTCTGGACAAAAGCCCATTTGTACAAATCATTGAAGAGCTGCACTTGGTACTGATCAGGTCTTTATCTTCTGATCTTCTTCACTCTTCCTATAAAACAATCGGACACTCAAGCTGACTGCGGCATCTCTCTCTATTCAGCAAGTGTGATGCTAAGGAAGAAGACTTCAGATCTGTATCCAAACACCGATGTGCCAGGTGCTTGTGGGGGGAGAGAGTCTGTTCACAGCCCTTACCAAGCCCTGTCCCATGCCGAGCTCCTGGACACGGCTCTGGGAAACGCTGCAGGCAGGCTGATACAGAGCAAGCTGGGGGGAGCCTTATGAGTTGCATGACAACAGCAGAAGCGTTCTCCTGAAGCTTTTGATTTTAATTGTTTACTTCAGAAAAGTGGAGATAAGTATCAGCAGCTGGACACGGGGTAAATCGCAGCCACAGAGCTTGTGTAAATACTGAGGTTTCGGAAGAATGAGCTTATGTCAAGCAGCTTCGAGCAGGGAGCAGGCCAGGAAAGCCCTGGCTCGCTGGGGAAACTCCTGCTTCTCGTGCCCGTGGACATGTCCGAGCAGGCCCCAGCTCGCCAAGGTTAAAGCCAAACACATTTCTGCCTTCCAAGCCTGGCCCCTGGCTTGAAATCGGCATGATGAATCAGAGGAAAGGAAGGATTAAAGACAGGAGGGACTCTTAGGGGACAGCGACCTGCTCGCTGCATGGCCCGAGCCCACACCTCAGCCTCAGCTTGCCCACACACCGGCCCCTTGGCCAAGGCTGAGCAAGGAACCAGCCGAGTGGTGTGGTTAATGCATGTAGACACACACGTGAGGGGAGGGATGGGAAGAACGAGATGAGAAAGTGCTCTCTGGAGTCCCTGTTTTAATTAAAGAGTACTCTCTAATGAAATAACCATCCACAAAGCTGTCTTCCAATTACGAGGCCTCCCCTAACACTTTCAGCATCTCCCGTGGACACTCCTGGAGTTTTCTGAACTGAGTGAGCCAAAGCTCCTCGCTTCCTCCTGTCCCCACGGCCTCCACCTAGCAGGAGAAGGCCCCACAGGAGCCCAGCACTGCTCGACAAAAGCAGGGTGGTTACGTTCGCAGGAAATCAGGGGGCAAAAAGCAGAGAAAAATGAAAGTCGGACTCCCAGTAAAGATCAGTGGGAACTGGGGAGTCGGCATGGCTGCCCTCCTCAGCGGTATCCTCTGCACAGTGGGGGTTCACCTAGGGAAGACTGGGGCATCGCAAGGTAAAGCCAGATTATATGAGCTATAGGTTATTGGTTTTCTCTCTGCTACAAAAGACCTTTAAGCCTCCTTTACAAGTTCATACATGTGAGTACACCCCTACACCTGGCTGCAACTACTCTCTGAAATCCAGAGGCGTTCATACGAGAGAAGGGTCTCCCAAATGGATCCTGTTTCAGGTCTTCCCCAGTCTAACATTTAAAAAAGCTTACTTAATTGTTTCAATTTCATAAAATCTCATTTTATTAGAATTTCCAGCATCCCCTGGGATCACGGTGGAATTAAGCTTTACCTGTCTGGCAACATTGATTCTGGTATCTTGCAATGTACTGGGTATTGCAACATAAGGGGAAATAAATTAGCTTTCTTTTATATTTCTGATCAGAAGACAACAGATGAAAACTGCTTTAGGTACTTTTGGGTACTACAAGACAAATCATAGCCCCTCATTCAGAATACACTTCCTGAAAAAGTTGGTCTGTCCTGAAAGGTTGCTTTTTTTTTTTTTTTTTGCAACATTATTCTACTCAAGAGCTTTATACTAATTGTTCTGATCAGCAATAACATCTTCTATTTTCCCATTTTATGGACATTATGTAAAGTAAAAGGACAATGAAGTAAAATGGATTTTGTCAAAGCCACCAAACCATTACAAAAGAAGATTCATTGCATAATGGATGCCCTTTTCCCCATAGGGACAGAAAAATACCCTGGCTTCAGCCTAATTTTTTTGTTTTGTCTGTTTGATATCTGATGCCTACCAGAAGGATTTGTAAAGAAACCTAAGGCATTTAGACTCCAATTTAATGGGATTTAAGCATTTACTTCTGTTGGAAATGTTGAAAACAATATACTAAAGACGAAACGAACTACTGAGTTTTAATCACCTCCAAACTTGATACCTTCAACAACAACACATTGAAAAACAGAAGAAAATCATGGGGCTGGAAGCAGCAGAATGCAAATGAACCCTTCCATGCCCTGACTTTCCAAAACATTTCAGACTATTAATTCTCAATAATTTCAAATGGGACTGCAATTACTAAAGACTTCTGAAAGTCAGCTGTCAACTTTTAAAGTGTTTTCTTTTTCCTATAATAGCAGATGGTTTGGAGATATGGCGGTTCTAAATGCTCACTTGAGGAACCTGAAAATTTCAGAAATAGATTTTAAAACTGACAGTCAATTGGTAAGTTTTCAGACTATTCTGTAAGGCTAAAAATGGCAAAAAGAAGAGATCAAGGGGAGACAATGAAAGTGAAAATATGAACAGACTTTCTCAAAATAACCAGAGCTCTGTGGCAGTAACTGGGGAATAACAGAACCTGCTCGGTGTCTGCATCCGCTACTTTTGCCTTTACCCTTGTTGAGCAGTAGCATTAGTTTCACTGAAATCAATCAGCCTGCCTCTGGAGTCAGCTGTTATTTAATTTCACTGAAGGGAAAGGGCAGAATCAAGCCAGCAAATACTATCACGCTTATAGATATGTTTTGTTATGTTACATGAGAAATAGTAGCGTGGGACTGCTGGGAGTTTTCAGACTGATAAAGCTGTTATCGTATTTCTGTTTTTCACTGGGGAACTGCAGCACCAAGAGATCAAGGTCATATTTAGTAGAGAGAGCTTAAGGGGTGTTTTATGTATGAATAACTTTAAGCATATGTTTAAGTGTTTATCTGCAGTAGAGTATCTACAAATGGCCTAAGACAAGACAGATCAAGCAAAGTCCACAGCAGTGATCACCCATGAGCCACAAGTAGCAGCTCAGGGCTGTAATTACAAAACCATCAATTCTTTGCAATGATAGCTTCATTTTCTCATCCCGAAAGATCATTTTTACCCCTTACAGTCCATCTAGCAAAGGAAAATAAGGAGATACGAGTTCCAAGTCCCTTTCTACTTCTTACCTAGATACAGCCTCTTAGCTCATTAAGAGCATCACACTGTCCTAAGCTCCTCATTTTAACAAGAGACGAGAGTTCTACCTGAAGTGCTTCAGTGACTCTCTCAGACAAGTCTGAAGCTCTCGAGACTAGTGTTAAATGCACTGGGTGTTTCTTTTGCATTACTCAGGTCCTTCAAGAAGTCAGGGGGAGAAATGAATATGTATTCTATATGTCAGCTAGTTATATCAAAGCCTATCAGTGTCTAATTATGGAAAACAATCTGCCTATGTGAAGTTAACGGGGAAAGCTCTAAACGGATGTTGATTAGAGAGTGCCTCTGTAGAGTACTTTTTGAGAGGTCATTTTGCTGAGTTTAGATTGAGATGGATGAAGGTGAGGTATTTGGCAGTGAATTGCATCTTTGAAGTGAATGACGAGATCAGGTTCTAGCTTGGAAGCACAGAGGTTGCAGTGACATTCATCTGCAAGGGAGGCAAGTGGAATTATTAAGAGAATGAACAAACTAATTTGCAGGAGCAAGAAGCCCTTCTGAAGTGAGTGGCTGTGTTTACTTTAAAGGCACACACGAACTTAAAGGTTAGTCCGAGTCATGCGAGAGAAAATTAGTGAACATTTTGCTGAAGATAATGGCACAGAGGGGATACTCAATAATTTTCAATGTAACTCTTTTATGATGAGCTTTTACTTGAGATTAAATTTATCCTTACCTCAAACAACATTCATTAGGGTGAATAGGTTCCATTAAAAGTTCTGTGCGGCCCTGAAGGTACGATCCAAGCTCAATCAGTTTGAACAGAAGAGAGGGTGTTGCTTTTTTTCTTCATCTGCCCCAAAATACTGACAGTGAAAATAAAGCATGGCATGACCCTAAATGACATGCAGATGATGGGCCCAGCCCTGCAGTGCTCAAAAAGGACAGACTTGCCGAGCAGAGAATTTGACCCACGTATTCAAGCCTTCGTGGAGATTGAGCCTGAGATGGAGCAAAAGAAATGCCACAAGTTCCTCTTTCTCAAATGGTTTTGGCACTCCTCGTGACAATCCCACCAGATTTATTACATCTCTGAAAACATCCTACTGTGCTTTATACCTCCTTGTGGAATAGCCACAATTTACTGGTAGCCATAAGCCATTAGGTGGATATGGTCCTTCCTCTTTCTCTTTGATTTCAACAAACAAAAATCCAATGTACAACAAAAAGCTGCAGATAGGAACTCCACTGAGCGTTTGACTGTAAATGAAACCCTCAGTAGCTGATTGCTTGGAAGTGAGAGCAGAGGTTGAAAAGTAAATGCACTTTGTCCAGTGCACAGCATTGCTAAAATAATTTCTGACAGCCTGTGCCAAAGCACTGAAGTCAACAGACTTGGCTAATCCACTGTGATAAATGCAACAGTTATAAAAATAAATACCTTCAAAAAGCAACTGGGAGTTGGCCAACAAGAATAATCAGAAGAAAGCCATGCTTGTCGCCCCTAAACCTTGAAATAGCAGAAAAACTTATCTTTCCAGTGACATTTCTAACAGGCATGGACAGGCCATGCTTGACATCCGCCACAGGCACCTCCTTCCAAATAGCCTTGTTCTGCTCCAAAGGACCATCAGTGGGTACCAGCTGTACAGATTTATCTTATTTCCATGACTTGCTTTAGCCAAACATCACCAGCTCTGAAAAGCACCCAATATTCAAACTGTTCTATAGGACCTTCTGTTTTCTTTCTTTGTTGCTTGGCATTGTTGTCACTTCATCACTTATAGAGAGATGGGCACAACAATTTGAGTTGACTTTTGAGCCCAATGCATCAACACCAGAACTAATGACTCTCATATTTACAACTTGTTCTCTATTATTTCATACAGAATGGAGAATGAAAATATAGCTTAACTAATTTTTGGCAATTTAGCTGTTTTTTAAAACAATTTAATGCATTTTTTTGACCATTTAACTTACTTCAAAGAATGTTTCATTAAAGACAGAGAAAGAATTGCCATGGAGAGAAATGCATAAGGAGAATAGTGAAGTGTAAAATATATCTAAGAAGTGTCCTTTCCTTTGGCCCACTTCCCATGGAGCCTTTCAGTCTAATTTACTTGGTACCGCAAATCTCAGAGAAGTCAATGGACTTCTTTGCAACTTCTAGAATAAGCCAGGAAAGAAAGATGCAAGTACTTGTAAGGAAATCCTTGAATTTCCTATAGCTTTTTATGCAGTGCCTTAATGTCTAGACTCTTTCTTGGAATGAAGGCTCTGGATCATTTTCCTTTTTTCCCCCAAGTACTACCCTGCATGACTGCAAGGCAGGGAAAGCCAGCATCTCTCAAACTATTCCATTGCTTTCATTACATTTGTACCTTGTTTTCAAACTTTGTATAACAGGGCAATGTTATAAATATATATACAGAAATAGAAAGCTAAAAGGAAATTTTAATCAGCATTGATTTTACTGATTGTTCACTAATTCTGCATTTAGTAAACCTTCACCATCTCACAGTTAGGCCTGCTATTTCCTAAGTTAGGTTATAAATCTTTTCATACAGATTAGGCTGCAGCTCTCCATACCAATGAGTGTTGCTCATCTCCTGCTCATTCCGCTTTCAGAGCAAGTACACCCAGATTTTGCTCCGTTACAACCATTTCAGTTCAGTCTGTGACATTCTGTTGACATCTGTGTGTCAGCGCATCGCTGGCCTTGCTGCCGTCCTAGTAACACAAAGCTTTAGCTGTACTGCTGTGCTGGTTTTGCAGGTCCATCTCCATGCTTTAAGAGGGTGATAATTTACTACAGTTTTCATTAAAGAGAATTCACTCTTAAGTGCTAGCAACTCCCGCTTTAATATTTCAGAGACAACAGCCTCTGCACTTTAATCCATCCCTGGACAAGGTGCAGCCTGCCACCAACAAAGTTACGTGATCAACAGCTCAGCCTTTGTGCTCCTGCTCAAACGTGCTCCCTTCTGAACTTTAACCATTTCTTCCAACTTCAAAGCCAGAACCAGAAGGGCTTGGTGATGCTAGCAGGTAGACCATATACTGACAGTGTCCGTTAAAGTTAGAGCTGAAAAAAATCACCTCCCATTGCAGCCCTGGAGTGAATTCTCCATAACCCTGAACTCTCATCTCCGTAACCTCATCACTGATACCCCAACCAGTCGCTTCTGCACACCACGGTCCCCATCCTGTCTGCAGAAGGATTAACACGCTGCCTGTCACGCTTACACCAGAATAACTTCGTCCTGTAAAGCAGTTTTATAGACATCAGCAGCTCTGGTGTGACTGCACATCCACAATAGGAGCTTGCAGTGATTTAACTACCGGAGGTTCCAAACTATTCTTTAATTTAACCACAGCTTCCAAGTTTAAAGTAGAGAGCAAAGTCATGGTGGCAATGGCAGAACAGCGCTTGTCAGGCAGCCCTAAATCTGCAATGCATTAACCGTGGTTGGAGAGAGCCTGTTTATTAATTCATAGCATAGGTTCACAGAGTTATTGTGTATTAATCTATTACGATGTAGAGTCACTGGTCTAAACTTCAAGAAGCGTGGGATCAGCTAGAGAGTGAGTGAGTCCAGTACCTAAGGCAGGGATGAAAATGAGAAGCTTAAATTTGAGCAAATTTGGGTCAACTTTGGTGGAGGTACACACGCTTTGGCATTGCTGCTTTACTCTGTTTTAGATCAGCAGCAGCAGAGCCAAAACTTTGCAGAGGTTTTTCAGACATTTAGTCTCCCTTTAGTCATGGATCGTTATCGTAGGTATTAACACTGAAATAGGATAATGAAGTTATGAAAGGCCAGCTCAAGTTATCTGCCGTCCATAATGCGCTCCATCAGATGAGCCAAAGTGACAGGACAGAGCCTCAGAGCACTTCATGCATTATGGATCGCTGCTTGCATCTCGCAGGCACTGCATTCTTACATCACTGCTTTACAGGAGGCATGAGACAGGAACTAATGTATGCGTGTCTTAGCACAGTATGTAATGCAGTGAAGTCCTGACCTTGTTCAAAGTTACTAAGTGCTATTAATATATATAATGGAAATAAATATTAGCCTTGCTTTGCAGATCGAGCAACCTGAGACACAAGGCCCCTAAGCGATTTGTCAGGACCAACGGGGTGCCAGGTATCCTGACAATTTCTTTTATTCTAAGCACCAGACAAGTTCATTCCCATCCATCCTAGCGCTCCTGCAGGGAGGAGGAGAGGAAGGAAAAAAAAAAAAAAAAAAAAGCATCCCCTCTAAAAATGCTCCTGCTTTATCAGCAAAAAGAGGGTGATAACAAAACCAGCTCAGGCCAGACAAAAGCTAATTGAAGCATATGGGCTCAAGCAGATACTTAGAAGCACTGCCTTAAAATAGCCCAGCAGGACTAAGGGATGAATCTTCTTCGAGCACTGCAACAAGGAGCTGGCAGTCAGCAGTAAGGCTTGAAATGAAGCACGATAAAGCATTTCCAGGCAGGTCAGGCACCTGCTTCGGACTTTCTGAAAGGACAATGTGGTCCACTGTGCTGAAAGCAGCAGTGGCGAAGAGAACATATCCCTAAATCACTCCCCTACATGAGATGGCTGCCTGAACTTTCCAGTGGGCACTCTGAGTCCTACCATAGCCTCAAATATATGTATGAGATCATGGGTATGGAGGTGCTATTGATGCTGCACTGAAGTGACCTTCTCTAGAACTTTGAATTTAAATGGAAAACACCATAGGCAACCAGACAAGAATTTGACACACTGCCTGGAGAGAGAACAGACTGTTTCAGTGCGCGCAAGAGGAATGCTGTATGGCAGTAAGTAATAGGTAGCATCCATTAGGCAGGATCTCTTTGGACACGGAGCTGGGGGATAAGTTTTCAGTGTGACATTGAATTCTTCAGACACTGTAGTAGGCTTAGCATCTTTAAAGGAAATTTGCTCAGAGGAATATAAGCCATTTCCAAGCATGAACAGAGTACATTAAAGCACTGACTCAGGCTTTGATTCAGAAAAGCACTTAAGCACCCTTCTTGTAAAGGGATACTTTTCGGTGCTCGGACCTTGGAAGGGAAGGTGTATTGTGGTCTCTTTGGCTCAATGCCACGCATCAGGGCATAAAATAAAGCTCAAACTAATGCAATTAAGGAGGAATCCTTCACAGTGGACATACTGAATCCATTACTGCCCACTGCAGCAGTTCTTGCACCTAGGACTGGCCATTCCCAGGAGCAGCACACTGACTAGACAGGGGAATGGCCCATTTTGATGAAGGCATTGTCTGAGATGTTTAATAAAATACTTTTGCTTTGTTCTGTGAATTTGAAAGTGATGACTGTTCTTCAGCCTTACATGTGTTTATAGTCTGGCACAAGGAACACTGCACACAAAAACAATTGCCATGGGCCGGCGAGCTTCTTGCCACAGCACTGACGGGCAGGAGCCTCAGGGGACTGAATTTTGCATGCGAGAGCAGTGGTGTGGGAGGGGGAAACACAGGTAGAAAAGGCTTGACTTCACAAAGAAAAAGTCTGGACTTGAAAAAGGAAAACAAGCAAACCAGAAAGGGGAGGAGGACCAAACACCACACTGTTTCACAGCTGGCTGAACAGTTTTGGGAAAGAGATTAAAAAGAATCTTTCCAAAATTTATCTTTTTTAAATTGTGCTGGAACTTCAAAATAAATAATAACCACAACAGCCTTTTGACGCTATTCATCTTTACCATGAAAACATCACTGATATTGATACCAAAGACTCTAAATCACAGACTCATTCATCTTGCAAGCAGCATTCATTTGTAATTCTACAGCATTTTATTTCATGATGCACTACTAAGTGTTTGGTAGTGCATTTTGCAATAATAATAAACTAAAAGCAACAGGAGACTAAACTAAAAGCAACTGTAACTTGGCTGTTAAATCTTTTCTTGAAAATGCTGTGAGCTTGCCAGAATATTTGGTGAGATGTCAGGCTTGCGAATTGACATAGAAAGAATTAACCAGGTTCTATTATATACTGCCGACTTTGCTTGTAGCTATTCCTTATGATCCATCTTCCTAACTTTTTGCAAATGTTTTTACTATAAATATTATTGCCATTAATATTCTTATTGTGGGACACATTGTTTTAGTTCAAATCCCAGTCTGGATTAGATCCTCATCTCTCCCACTGTAGATGTGACTTCTGCATGTACCTTCAAACTATCACGTATACTCAGAGATATTATTCAATGCAAGAAAATATGATGGGTAAGCTAGGAGAATTGCTTCCTTTTAGATGAGAAAACTGATCTTCGGTGTCATGGCCAGGTTACATCAGGAGTTAACAGCAGAATTAATTATTCCTATTTCAGTCCCTTAATGACGCAATCATCCTTCTTGCCAGTTAGCTCTCCTTATAATTACGGTGTACAATGACGCATGTTTTAAGAGTACAGACAAGCACAGAGCTAATATCATGTGAAGTGATCTGCTGAGTAACTGCATCAGCTCTCTCGAAGGCAGTCCATCTAGGGATGTACTCAGAAGCGCATGGCCAGGCTGGGTGTAGGTGAACAACCAGCAGAACTCCTAATAAAAGGTATCTGCAGCCTAATCCATGCAGCTTCCTTCCTGGTCACAGCTCCCCAGGCAGCAGATAAGGCCCTCTCTGAAGTGAGATGGGCAGTGCAGCACTTCCCCTTGGAGCACTGGTGCAAAGTCAATGGATGCTTTTCTGTGGAAATTAAGAAATTCAGATTTAACCATGTCCTGGAAAGTGTTCAGAATGAGCTTGCTCATCTGTCATCACGAGCTGATCCTCCTTTCTGGCTCATTTCACATCTCTGTCTTCATACTCGTGTGACTGATATTGCTCCTGGCCCTGGCTGCAGGAGGAGGACAGTTTGGCTTTGAGTTCTTGATGCTCCATCCCCTGCTTTTAAGCCTACAGGAAAAGAGAGAGCAGCACAGCCAAAAGTGATGTGCTGTTCTGCGAGCAGGGGGACCCTCTTACACTAGTGAGAACATGCCTAGGCACAATCTACCTGCTGGCAAGAAGCATCAGCTTAACGGTTTTTCCAAAGTCCAGGTTCTTTTCCAAAGAACAGGTAATCCTTACTGTCTGCACCAGCCTTCAGCTTCCCAAAACAACGTGCAAAAATATTAGCACTGATTTTTTTAGATGTTGGAGCAGAACAAGCGGTTGGCTAGACAACATCTTGAACTCCTTTTCATTCCCCCCAATGCTAGGACTGCACACCACAGAAAATGGCTCAAGCTCTCACCCTCACTGCCCTCTGATACTTTCTTCAGCCTCCAGACACAGACCTCCTTGCAGCTTAAATTTACAGCTCCTTGTCCTATTCTTCTCCGCGGATAACATTTTTGCCTAGCATACACAGGACTTCTGTGCATTTGAAGACTTATATCCCCTCTTGCTCTTTTCATCTCAAATGGAATGAGTTTAGTTGTTTGGGATTTCCACAGCAGCCACATATTCTCTTTGACCACCCTGCTGACTCCTAATCCAGCCTAACTGGGAAAATTGGAAAGAAAACTTTTCATAGCATTGCCGTGTTATTAAGGGCTTGTCTTTTAAGGGCAATGTATTTGTTGTCACTCAAGATGCTGCCAAGGGTCTCTGCAGAACAGTTTCTTTCTCACTGAACTTTTAAAAAAAATCTTCATTTTTCCCGGTTGGTCACCTGATGATTAATGGCTATTTGTCTCCTTCTGTAAACACAATGAGCAAACATTCATTGGCAGTACTGCTTACTGGAACTACTTGATGTGCAGAAAACAAGAGATCACAGTATTGCTAGAGGATTTAGATACCATAATAAAGGCTGAGCCAAAATCTATTGAGTGCTGCAGGAACACAGGGAAAGGAAAGCTCCTTACTAAAAGATCCAAACGAGATACCCGAGTCAGAAAAGACAGGATACGTAAATATCACCCTTATTGCCATTTTACAAGTGAAGAATGGAATATAGAAGTGTAACACTTAAAAGGCAAGCAGGGTATCAGGCAATTCCCTAAAAGGACCCCAGCCTCAGTGAGTTGCTCCAGAGGTCTACAGAGTCTCAGATCAACACTTTAGCCACACTCTACACAACCGTTTACCGCTCCAAGGGAAAATCTGTTTCATACTTCATGAGAAAGCCTCTAATTTCAAAGACCAAAGGGGCTGGGAAGGCCATAAAGTATATGAAGACTACAATGATAACAACGAGCTTTTGAAGCAGTGAAAGGTATGAAGGCCATCTTGGGAAAGACCTGAGCTAGGATCATGCCCCTTGTGTCAAAGAAAACTCTTGGTTTACCTGCCAATTCTCATGTCCCCAGTTATTTGTACTTTCCAAAGCTCTGCAAAGCAAGTCCAGAGTTTCATTATTTATTTATTTGGGATGCTGCATGTCACAGTGACACATTGAGAAACTGGCATCTGCAATTTTCACATGTCAGAGTGACTGTAACTTGAACTGACAAAATAAATTGCAGTTCACACACTCCCACTGACTTTGTTATGTCCCTGAAGCCCTAGGCCTATTTTTTCAATTAAGATCCCCCCTTCTGCCATCCCCCCTCTTCCTCCTGCAGAAGCACAATGAGCAGTGGGCAGAAGGGAACGTGACTTCCACAGCTGGCAGCAGTTGACTGGGAAAGGCAATGGCATTTCTGATACAGAGAGCAAGTAATTCTCCTTGGCTTTTTAGGAAAAGGGACACGTCCTTATTCAAACAAATACTGCCACCAAACCTTTCAGAGTGCACCACGTCCAGGTATGCAAAGGATGACAGGCCTGTGTCGGCTTTGCTTTAGTATTTTGGCTCTCAACTTTGTGAAAAGAGTTGGGTACATCTACCAGGATACATCAGTTCTCAATTAAAATCAATGGAAGATTTCTTAATCAGGAGATTTACTTGATCTCCTGGTCAAGGGAATGCCAGAGGTCTGGGCAAGTAAGAAACTGTATTAATCTCCCTGAAGCTGAGATGAGCGTGCCATACACTGGAAGGGTGGGCAATAAAATCCTACACATGGGAATATCTCATCCTCTGCATGGCTCAGCAAGGGAAAATACTTTTAAATAGCTGACAGCCCCCCTAAGTCTGTGCTCTCCCAGCTCTCCTTTGCCCCATTCCATGTCAGTAAGCCTGAGCCATCACCTCGCTTCCGATGGTGACCTTCCTTCTTTCTTGTCCTGTCACCACGGGCATGGAAAACATTCCCTTCCCTTCTCTGCAGTGGCGCAAGCCAAATAAAGCAAGCAGCAACTATTTCAAGCAGCAGAACTAGTACGGCTCATGAGGCAATGCTGCCTGACTTTCTTAGTCCTGTGACAATTATACCTTGCCTGAGCCCCTGACTTGGATTCCACGTCGTCTTCATTTGGTAAAATGCATCACACACTCCTAGGTGCTACCGAAGGAAAACATATTTTGTTTAACAGTCCAGGTTGACCCAAGTTGTTCCTTCATTTTGTAATCCTTTCCATCTATTTGAGCTGTATTTGGAGCAACAAAACCACATGTGGCTTGCATGACATTTAATTGCAAGTACTTCACACACTTCTAAATTCCTTCCTTTCGTGTGCAGCACTACATATTTAGTCAAGGACGTGTTGGGGAAGGTCAGTAGGAGGGGAGAGAGAGAAGAGAAAACCATCTTCTAATGCATTGGCCATTCCAGAAAGAGCACTGCTCAACCACAAGAGCTAGTCATATGTATGAACAATTCTATATTCCTGCTGGCAAAGCTGCAGGGGTGAACTCAGTTATCTAACGACTGCACTTACCAGGCAGTCATCAGCTCGGGGACGTATCTGGGTGTCTCGTGGCCTAGGAAGTTATGAGAACACAACATAATTGAATTAAAAATGGGGTTATATGGAGGGTTCAAGGTTTGCGGGAGTGACTACCTCACCAAAAATTCTCCTCCTGGGCTACGAGACTACAAAGAACAACACGGTTCTGCCTGTCCCAGATGAGCTGTGAACAATACAGCAATGAAGGGAGTGAGGGAAGGAAAGAAGAAGGCAGCCCAAAGTCTCCGTAGGAAGGCACTCTAAAGCAGTGGAATATAAAGTACAAAACTAATTAGTGGTATTTAGCTAATGCAATTATTCAGTCAAGTATATGAGAATAGTTATTGTGTTTCCTAATTGAATGATATGGTCAAAAACACAGTAAGAAACAGCAGAATCCATGTTCCTCCACTGCTGTGCCCACACCTCAGTACAGCTCAGCTTCCAGCTGAGGAGTACTTGCTTTTCATCTTCAGCTCGGCTATCACCCCAGGATTCCTGTGCTGTCCACTCCTGGTTAGCTTTTTAGGGGCTGGTCAGGAGCCTGCAAACTTGCTTCTATTTCACCCCTATATTTAAATGGACTGGGCAGGGCAGAGGAAGCTGAAGTAAAATGGGAATAATTCCTTTCTATAGCAGATTTCAAACTTACACTTGGTCCAAAATATCTCCCCCTCCCCCCGTTCAGCATTCCCCTAAAACATAAATATTAACCTCAGAGTAACTCCTCTCCATACCCCTTAATCTCACGTTCCCAGAACCTGCTTCTACCCAAAGAGAGCTGCTTACACGCTCCTCTAAATCCCACTCCTGGATGCTCTCACAGCCAGATGTGTCCACACACATATGGATCTGCTCTGGTCTGATTCTGCCCTAATTTCCACAAGACAAAATGGGAATAAAGCCTTTTCAGTCAACTGAATCTTGCATAGAAAGGATAAGAGATGAGCATTAAGAATGATGTGTTCTGCTCTCCAAAGGCATTAAGCACGAACGCTCTAACAGCAGATAAATTGGGTGTTTAACAGGGAGAAGAGTGCATGAGCAGAGACAACTCTGAAGTGTCAACGGGAGCTCAGCACCCCGCGGGCATAACTGCCCACATCTCTTGGCATCATTTCAAGCCATGGAAATGAAACTCTTTTCTTAAGAGGGCATCAGCAGGGCCTTTGAGACTTTCGGTTTCATGCTAAGGAAATCAAGGGTAGCAGTTGCTCTGCCTTTAACCTTGAAGTCAATCTACTGAAAACAGAAATTAGTAGCTTGACAGCTGATGAGAGTGCACTCCTCTGCATTTACACAGCAGGTAGAACAAAAATAGCAATAGTATAAACTTCTTCCCATTGACTCACTGATCCTCAGCACCCTCCTGCCAAACACCTGTGGGCTCTCCCTGTGATGAGCAAGGCTTCTCAAAGCTTTCATGCACCCCCTGGCAGGGATGGTGGATCTGCTGGGGTTCTACACAGGAGAACCAGAGGAACAAGAAAAGCCCAGGGTGAACGCGCATGCACCTCCATACGGGCAGCCCAAGGCTCTAGAAATTTTTTTTGAGAGCTTCTGGGGTCAGTGTACCACTGTTTACTTACCCACTACTCCCTGAAGCACACACAAAAAAAACCAACGTTTCCTCGAAAGCCCTTGCTCCTGTAAGACAGTGTGAACTGCATGCACACAATACAGAGAAACTTAAACAAATCTCCTCCTCAGGACTTTCCAAGGAGGAGCAGTCCAATTCATGCAACTTCACTATTACTACAGCCACTGTGCTTCAAAAATGTGCTTAGGTGTTGGCAGCCATCTCAGCTCTTTGTAGTTTGTCAGCAGGTTAAAGATTTGAAGACCAAATTGAGCCTTTCAAAGTCGATGACGTTCCAGATGAAGGCCTTTGCATCTGAACTCAGCAACACACACTAGAAACATTTCAAGGAAAACATTGATTTGTCAAAAACAAACACGTTTTTCAGAGGTATATGTGTATCAGCAAAGGCACAGAGTTTCCTTCTGCCCTCTATTTCAAACCAAACAGCAGCAGCTGAGTGATTACAATGCTCAGATTTGTGCAGGTTGAAGACCTGTCTTGCTTTAAAGAAAGCACACAAATTTAAGTACTTGCCATGGGATGTGAATGCCCTGACAACGAGCATACACAGCTTATTGGGCTGGGGAGCCCGGGGAAACAGCAAAATCCTTTCCAGGGAATAGAAGAAGGAAGGGAGGGCTGGGGGGGGAAGAAAAAAAGAGAGGGAGAGAGAAATCTAGTTTGCAATTTCATTCTGTAGCCAGCTACATGTTTGAACCTCTGTGTCACCAGGCTAGACCTTGTGCTGTTCAGCAGGAGGACGGCACTCCCATTAAATAGAGGGCTCAGTAAGAACTCAGCAGGGCTGAGACGGCCCCAAGGAGCTGATCCGTAAGCAGCGACATGCACAAGAGAGATCCGGTCTTTGCTAGACTATATCTACCAAACAGCCTCACGTCTATTTTTCCAAGGTGAAGGAATTTTTGTTTTTCCACCCTCATACAGCCCCAAATTTTTGTCTGTCTCCTCTGGAATATTAACGACAGCCATCACTACAATATAGGTCTCTATTCTGGAGAGCTGGGCTCGTGTCCACTGGTCTCCCGAGATCCTGTTAGCACATATTATTCCTTCCCCCACTTTTCTTCTGGAGCAGAACTGATTGAAGAGTGAAAGAGAATTTCAAGGTGAATAAAAACCCTGTGTTAAGCATGAGGTTATGAACAGGGGTTGTGGTATCACAGCAGCCTTGGAAATGCCCACGAATCCCCAAAGCTTTGATTTCAGCATTAAGTAATGCTGGCCTGAACACTCATCCGGAAATGTGCACTGCACAGAATTTTTTATGTCTAACTTTTCTTTTTCAAAAGGTTCGCTTCTCCCTTCAGGTTGTGAGACTAAAAAAAATGCCAAGAACATCGGATTCACTATTCGGGTCAGTCCAGTAATACATCTCTTCTGGCACCCTGCTGACAGATGAGTCGAGCCAGCACCAGCTGCTCCCGCGGTAAATACGAAACTCTGCAGTAGGCAGTTATGAAATAACCTTGGTAAGAGGAAGTTTCTTCCTAGCCTTATCCTAACCCCTATTATTTAGTAGTTGGCTTACACCCAGAAGCACATAGCACCCAGGCGGATGCATATACCCCTTTCTAAATTATCCTAACATAATTAGATGTTCTCATTAGCCTTACATACTTCTGCCGTGGTCAGTCATCCCATAAATCAAAATGCCAGCTGTTTATTTACATGTCAGGGGCAGAATATTCACAATATTTAACAAATACTTGATGTTTATACTCCATCCGGCCTCCCAGTCCAAGTCCGACCATGTTTTGCACACAGCAAGAAGCAGTTTCTGCTACAGCAGGAAAATAAACTGGCCACTCGGAATCCCAGAGCAGCATCACTCCTGCTGAGAAAAGAGGCAGGTGAATATTTTGGGCAAGGTTAGCTGCAAAGACAAGCAACTGGAGCAGGATCGGTGTTTCCCCCACTTCCTGGACTCACAACATCTCTGCACACCTTCGTGGCCACCTCACCATGGTCTTGTGGATCGTGGAGAAAATGGGTTTCACAGCCTGGGGACAGCTGAGCTATGCGAGAGCCTCCACTCACTGCAGTAACCTCAAGACAGATGGAAAACGAAGATAAGTTTATGGACAATTGGTCAAGCAAACATGGCTGAAGACACTAGGAATATTTTTAAGAAATGTTTCTGAAAAAAGACGGTCACAAAAGGAATCAGACATCCAAAAATATTAAGAACTCCTATGCATATGTACGCGTATCTGTATGTATGTATGTGCCCTGGCTTTCTCATCCAGGTGAAAATAGTCCAAGCAAAACCTCAGGATGTTTTTCTCCACTGTCACGTACGTGGTAATGCTGATAAAAACTTCTCGCTGCTTTCCTCCTTCTCAGAAAAGAGTTAGGACAAGGGTATTTCTCTTGCCTGGGGAAATACACTGTGATTAATCTTCCATTTATCTGCAAAACTCATAACAAACACTTTTAGCAGCTTTTGAGCAAAAGCTAGCTTTTTCTATGTAATCTGTCTTTCATTCCTGTTTCAAAGCAAAGGCAAAAATAAAACTATTTTCACTTTCTTCCCCCCAGAAGATAAGATTTTCCTTTGCTGGCCTGGTGCTCCCCCACTCCATTTAGCACTTGTTTCCACTGCTGGGGAGATCTGTCTTTCAGCAGAGCTACTTTTCCTGGTTTACATGGAAAGTATATACAAAGGCAATGAGCGCTGATAAGAATGGTTAGGACTAGAAAGGATTCACTCAAATCTCCCAAATGCCTTCTTACTTCATCTGGACTCAACAGAGAAGCAAACACCTTTGAAAGCCCTGCTCCGTGTCTTCCCACCCCTAACATAAAAGACAGAACCCTGAATCACAGTAAAAGCTGGAAAGTCCAGGGAAAATCCAGATAGAGCACACTCAATTCACCTTCCTCATTATAAGCAAACAAATAACATTTAGGGCTTTGTTTAGCTTCCAACCTTTGCTTGAGGGTTTAGCTTCATTTCCTACTGCCTGCCATCCCTCCAGAGTGCCCAAAGTTTACCCAAATTTGAATCTGCACAGAAATCAAGGGAAATATGTCTTGGGGTGGGGGGCAGAAAGGAAGAAGAAACAAGTTTTCTTCAGGATCCAAACATGCAAGCTGAAACAAAAGAGCCTGTGAGGTGACACCATCACCTTTCCCACAGCTCTGAGAACTACCTCACATCCCAAAGGCAGGAGGGGAGCGAAGCAGCAGCACTGAACAGCTCAAATGTATTTGCAGATGCTGAACCAACTGAAAATCTTCATACATATTATGATCATAATATAGCAAAGATCATGCTCGGCCTCTCAAAATTGGAGGCCTGTGTGTTGAAAGAAAAAGCCTCCTTGCATCTCTGGGTCCTACAAACAATTTCAGGGTGGCAGTACAGTTTTATTTTCCAGGTCTCCCACCTTCCTCAATTCACCGAACAACAGGAGATGTTTTCCTTTTAATCTGCAATGCCACCTTGTGGTTATAAACAATGAGAACATTTGAAAGACATCAACATTGAGAACAAAATTCTAGGTCACTTTGAGCAGGGATAAAAACACCACATCTGGAAGAGAAACACCTGCTGCAGAAGGACAGAGGTCATCTGTTGATGCCTGCATTTTATTGAAGGTAGTGTCTGATCTGCGTGGCCTTCCGCTGTCCAAATTCGTAGTGTCATAAGGACAAATAGTTCATTGCATAGGTCCATCAGGTCCAGTGGCAGCTCATTTCATTGTCTCGTGACCCTATGCACTGCCAGGAGGCAGGTGGACAAACCGTTTCTCTGGGAGAGGGACTGAGCTTTCTCCAGACCCCTTCCTTCTTATTTCCTGTGAACCTCTCATGTCAGATGTCCAGCACAGCAGCAGCAGCTGAAGCCCACACCCAGGCTTTAAGCTAAGGCACAGCGCCCCCAGCCCAGAGCACTGCCATCTTCTGCAGGCATCCAGAGATGGCCTGAACACCTCCAGCAGTGCTGATACCTTCCAACTCACACGTTCATCACTTCTAACAGCGGGGCTCCCTCCCACCCACAGACAATATCCCATGTGCATAAGCAGCAGTCACAGCCATAGCTTTTCAGCTGCAAAAAGCCTTAAGCTCCTCTCCCCACAGCCCTCCTAGGTGCAGGCTGTGCCCACAGCCCAGGTGGGCTCTGGCTTCCTCCATTCCCTTCGAGACAGGCTGAGGGAAACCCATTTCTTTAGGGACATGTGCCTTTCTACCGAGCTCCTTCAATCCAAGAGGGAAACATCCACAATCTTTACCTCCCTGTATTACGCTGAGGTCCCTCTGGACTGGAAGACCTGGCTTAATTCAAGTTGGTCGCTGTTAACCTGAGGCAGGTCTCAGTATCTAGAAGCCTAGCACAATCAGCAGATTTTGGCTGAAGACCTCAAAGACTTGAAATAATTTAGCATGTCTCAAAGTCCCCCTTTGAGCAGACAAGTATTCTTCCCATCTCACAGCTGGCAGGCCAAGGCACACAAATACTAAACCCTTCTGGGTAGGGAGTAGCTGCCCTGCTATGCACAAAAATTATTGTATTTTTAAGCTTTAAAATACGATTCTCTCAGGCAAATTAGGAGCAGCTGTCCCTCCCTGGGACAAGTTGGCTTCTCACAAATATTTGGCATTTATCATGCTCTTGTCCTTCGGCCACTGGGCTTGGTTTGCAATTAGGCCTGATTTTAAGACTGAAAAACCAGGCGATTGCTTTGGGTTGCTGGGACGGGAGGGGTAGTGCACAGGGAGGCGTTTGTAGAAGCCAGATGGAGCGGCTCCCGCCTCAATTTCACTCCAGATCCCAGTCCAGTGGCGGTTTCACTGCCTACTCCTGGCATCCTGTGGCAGGATGCCTCAGGGCAGAAGCAAGTACAGACCACGTATACACACACACACCTCACCTAAAGAGGGCTTGCCTTCACCTGCTCTCAGCAAGGCACCTGCAGAGGGGTTCCCTTCTCCTCAGGGGGCATTCCACAAGTTAACCTGTGGGACTGAACATGAAGAAATCTCTCCTCATCTTCTGCTAGCAATTCCATTAAGCCAACAGAGGACAAGATAGCACTGAATATTGGCCGAGATTTATTCCACCATACCTCATGCACTTACAGAAGCCTTTAAGTAGGAAGTCCAGGAGGTAAAGCCTAGCGTAAGCCTTGTAGATCCCCACTCCAATCAATAAAGAGAAAATAGCCCTCCTGAAAGTAATTAAGATCTTAGATGGGCTAAGACAGTGTTTCCATAACTTACATATGATGTCACTGAGATGCTGCCAAAGACCTAACTGTAGTATTGATGCATAAATCTGCTTCTGCATCCACAGGACACACTACCATGTTGCACAAAGAAATTAGATAGCTTTGATGAGATTTTTTGCATGTTATTCTTACACTTGTTATCTCATAGGTGTTTAAAAAAGGCTGTTAGATTACTTGTTCATATACTTCTCCAGAAACTGATGTTAAGTTGGTGGATCTCTAGCTGCACAACTCTTCCTTTATCTTCCCTTGTTTCAGAATACTCACTAGCCTTTTCCCCAGGCTTCTGAGTCTCTCCTTTGCAAGTTAACCCCACATGCAGCACTGAAATATCTTTTTTTTTTTTTTTTTTTTAAGTGTTCTAAAATTAAATTAATAATTCCAACCTATTTGAAAACACCTAAATTATCCAAGTTGGCCCTTGCCCATTTTCACAGATCTAGGTTGGGACCTTACCGCTTTACAACTATTCCTAATTACAGAAATCATGTAATTAGCGTAGAAGTTCATATGAAGAAGAGACATTAAACAATTACCTTCATTACTGATGTATGTTGATAGCTTTCTTTCCCCATTGTACAGCAGAACAGCCGCTTGTAACAGTGATACAGAATGATATCTAGTTTCTGCCAATGGCTCTTAAATTATGTCTTTATTTAGTTCTTTGGCCTTTCTGATTTTGTCTGTGCTCCCACTACTACACTTGTGTTCTCATTCTTGGGAGCCTGACCTAGTTTCCTTTTTGCATGTTTCTTTCTTGCATTTGAGGTCGATGATGAACTCATGATTAAACCAATTTAGTCTCCTACTACACTTCCTGAATTGGATAGCTTGAACATGTGGCCTTACGACTCCCTCCAGGTCTGCCAGTTTTTCCCTTTGCCCAGCCTCTCAGGTGATCTCTTCTCCCAATTCTTAGAGTACTATTCAAGTTAGCTTGCTTTCCTGAAAGCTTTTTTTTTTTAATTCCATTTTGTGCTGTGATTTTTCACTGATTAAAATTACCCACTTTGCCTTTAACCCCTATGTAAAGGGCACATAATCTATCCATAAACATTTTATCAGGACTTTATTTACATTTACATATAACATATGCTTAATAAAAAGCAGCAAGTAGAAGAAAAACACTGGCTGTTCATCAACAATAACAGATTCTATGGACGCCCAAGTACTTCAGTTTACCAATATATTATACTGTACAAACACACTATTTGCCAAATCCATTAGTTAGGCAGTATGTATGAATTGAACAAATAGCTTCAAGTTGACAACGTGTAGTGTTTTGGCTAGAGGAGATGTCTACCCAGAGAAGTAATCAGTTCTGCATCAAACTCAGGCAGTGCACTTTTGAACACTGGTGTTTGAAGCAAACTGTGCAAGCACAGAGGGGAAAAATCCTAAGTAATTGATCTAATTAATCAATTTACCAATGCTGGTTTTGCTGAGCATCTTAACTGGAGGTGCGGTGAATTTTAACGATGCATGTAGTGCACATTTGTTCACCTTCAGGATACAATGGAAACACAGATGCCCCTCCACAGCAGTGAAAAAAGCCAGGAACGTGAATAAATGATTCTGTACCACGTTCTCACGTTGTGAATTGAAACTAAAGCATGGCCTTTTGCAAACTATTCAGTGTCAATTAAAAACTGAAACACGAGGATCCACGCTACTGGTCTCGCTTGAGTGCTTATTACCTTGTCATCCTGCTATAAAGCAAATAATCTCATGAGCTGTAACGCATTCAGTAATCACACACGCTACCTGGAACCTGCCATAATGCTGTAAAGAAAAAAAAAAAAAAAAAAAAAAAGAAAAGAAAAGCAAACCAAAGCTGGGTGAATTCTAGCAAACCAGGCAGGGATTAGGGAGGCCATGGTCTCAACGTGGCCCTCTCTGCCCCCTCAGTTTTCCTCCCCACTGGTCTCCCAGGCATTCACCCCTGCTGGTGCTGAAGCATTTGCCTCTCCAAGAAAGCAACACTTCATCTCTTCGCAAACTAATAAGCAGTAAGATGCTGATTTTAGATATTTTTCATTTACTGTGATTTTAGGTCTAACTCCTGGGTTGAGTTCCCAGTTTTTTGAGACTGAATCAAAAGCCAGCGAACAACCCGTTCTTCCTCTACCTCCTGGTCTCCCCTCCTACCCTTCTGAGTTAACAAGTGGGCTGACTGCCACAAGCTAACTTCACAAAAACATCGCTTCCCCATGGTATTTGCATGTTTTCCCTGCTTTCCGACAGAACGCCCTCACACCTTATTCCTGGTTTCCCTCACCTCTGGTCGTATCACCCTTGTCCTCTTTTTCCTTAGGGACAGGGGCAGCCAGTTATCATCCCCAGGTTCGGTGGAGCCCCAGACAAGGATCCAACTTCACAATTTAGGTAGCCTGTGTCACCACCGAACTGGAAGATTTCCCCTCTTCCTACAATGCACTTCAACGGCTTAATAGTTCAGGTGGAAAATATCACAGAAGCAGGAAGAGCAACTGCTTTTTCTCACTTATTCTGTGATTAAGTGTGGGTGCCAAATCCTGGACAAATAAACGAGGTCTTTGGATAAAGAAAAATGGAGGGCCACTCAGCTTGGCTGAAATACAGATGTTGTCAATGGAACATCGAAAAAGTTCATCTGGGGATAATATACAAAAGTCTGTGCACTTCACAGTCACTGAACGTCCTTTAGCCTCCCTGAAGAGGTCAAGATGAGATCGACAAATGAATGCCATTCCAGCAAACGAGTGTGTGTATTTTTTCCCGTGTTCTGTTGTTGTTGGGTTTTTACTTTTTTAAAGGAAAAAAAAAATAAATAAAGGTTTGGATCAAGCTAGTAAGCTCTCTCGTGCTTAGTACTGCTGTGCCCCTATTCATGCAAAGCTTGATTGGGCTCAGCCTCCCAGAGACACCTGAAGGGGATGCTGAGATAAGACTGCCTTGCCATCCCCCTGCCTCCCTTACAGTGAAATACAGAGGAAAGCGAAGCATTAATTTTGAAACCTTCAGGAGAATGAAGCAGAATAGATTCACTTGTCAGTAATGTCCGTACTGATTAATATAAATGCATGTGGTAGCCGGTATCGCAGAGCGCTCTGTGGATTTATTTACATAATTATTTGAGAACTCACCCTCCTCCTTGACTTTGATGCTTGGTACATATTTATTTACACAACACTGCACTGCCAAACAAGCCAAATGCTTTCCAGAAAGACATCAGAAGAATTACAATTGTTTGAACAGTGGTTATTTCAAGATGATAAAAAACAAACTCGACTCAAATCCATTTAGCAACTGAAGCGCTTTCCCCAGATCACAAACAACGCTGCTGCTGTCCTTGCATGGTCACTGACCTTGGGTGGCTCTGCAGTCACCGACACCACTCGGGAAGAGCTGTCACAGGTAGAGCTCAGGAGGAAGACGGCCGTGGTGCTGGCAGCAACGTGGGAGGGGGCTGTGGACAAACCCTGACTCCAGCAGGGCTTACGGATATGCAGGAAAGGATTAGATGTTCCCTCACGTTACAGGGGATAAAGAGATGAAGGCTGCCCGGCCCACGTGAGCGTGTCCTTACCACAGCTGATACACAGACGTTCAGGACCCAGCCAGGTGCACCCAAACCCTGATTTCCATCAGTGCTCAGGGAGCTGCGAGTCACCGCTGGACTCCTGATACCCTGACAGCCGTCACCGCCACCTTTTGGGGCTCAGCACCTTTAGCGAGTCAGCCCACGAGCATCCCCTACCAATGAGGGGCCGCAGCACACCCCAAGCATCCCAACATCCCCTACCAATGAGGGGACACAGCACACCCTGTACATCCTCCAGCACAACTCGGTGCCCTCGCTGTGCATGCAGCACACACCCCGATGGGCGACGCTGCCACTTGAGCACCACGCCAAGCCTCTGTGCCAACAAAAATGGGATGGGCGCAGCTCACGGGGCGTCTCTCCAGACATTGTGACCACCACCACCCTATCGCGTCCCTGTCGTGAGGCAGCGAGAGTGGCAGCTAGCCCGGCGGTCACCTGATATGTCACTATTTTTATAACTTTTCTCATTAGTTTGCTAAAAAAAAATAAAAACTACTCTCAGATGTTGAATCAAGTAGAGGAAAACAAATGTTAGCTAAACTTTCCAGAGCTTCGAAAGGTATCAGTTGGAGTTTTTGGCAGGAGAGGCTCTGGTTTTACATTCATCTGGACACAACATGTTTTTTTTCCAGATCCTAATTGATCACTAGAGTTACTCAGCACACAAACAATGCCTGTTGTTTTGGAGCTGATTTCTCAACCTATTATGTGTATTCCTGTTTACAAACAGTGGCTGCAGCATGCAGAAAATCTGCAGGGGACTTGACTGCACCCACTTAACTCTTATGCCTGCCTGCATGCAGGCAACCCTGAAGAAATTTTCCATGTCCACACTGAGCGTCTGCAGCAGAAGCAGAAACCAAACTCCAAATACCCCAACTGCCGTTCCCCAAATGGCATCGGGTTTCTGTGGGGGGTAAGTGGAGGAAGGAGCTAAGGCGAGGAGGGGAGGTAATACTGCAGTGCTTTCAGTAATCATAACTTCATTGTCATAACAACAGGAGATAGCAACATGTGTTTTAAACATGTTCCTCAGTTTACATTCTGGAGCATACGTGACTCCCAGCGTGCTCCTCTGGGGACGAGACAACCAAGCCCAAGCAGGAGACATCAAGAAACACAACCTGGAGCTAGAGAGAAGGTAAGCAGCAGGGAACAGAGTGGTACCTACTTGTGAGAACGTGAGGTTTTGGTTTACACAGAATCACGTGCCCACGGTTTTATCTTCAGTTCGGATTTGAACAGAAGTGTTCGAAAGTAGAGTGTGAAAAATCAGCCAGAATCATGAAGTTTTGCCTGGCTCAGGAGAGGGATCAGATTCGTGTAAAATTATAGTTCAAATTGGTTTCCACCCAAGATCATAAATCCACCTAGGTTTGCCAATAGGATTGTGACTGTCAGCAAATCCTTTCTTTTGGCAATGCTGGACAATTTCAAAAGCTTCAGAGTAAAACCCTGAGGGTTTGCCTGAACCATTGGTCTTTGTGTGAAGAGAAGGGGTAAAGGCCAAGGTGACGCCTCGGAACACCGTGCAGACCCATAACGTGCCCACACTGCCATTACCATGGCCGGGAGGTGGTCTCTGGGGCACTTCTTCCTTCTGATGGCCGTAAGCTGTGAGTACGTTGTGCTGCAAGACGGGACTCAGTTTGGGGACATCTGGCATTTGCACTAGAGCTTCATCCATCTCTGCTTCGCCACTGGCGTCTCACCTTAGCCAGCTATACAGGTACATCAGCACCTGACTCCATGCTGGAATAGAAAGGCACATTTTTTAACCTCTCTGAGGTCCCGTGGCTGTAAATAGCATCCTCTAAACCCCAGCTAGTGACTTCCACCTAGGTTACAAAAAAGCCTCTTCCCCCACCATGCCAACCCAGGCTTTAGCTGGTGGCAGAAGCCAGTCTCTCAGCAAGGGAAACACAGACTGGGGTGGAAATGAAGGGATGATGAAACAAAATCACTTCTAGAGCTGCAGGGACTTGTTATTTTGCATGCCCCGTACGGTGGCCCAGGGAAGCAGCGTTCACAGTAGTGTTCTGCCTGGTAAGTGGAAAGGGCCCCTCGTATTTCCACTTCTTTCTGCAGTTTAGTACATGGGGGCTGAGGCTGTGACCATGACCTCAGCTGTCTTACAATGTTCCCCCCATGGGGTAGCCCCACGCTTATCATTGAAGCGAGCATTAAGTCTGCACGCAGCTCTGTGCATTGAGAAAAATCCCAGCACACATTTCTCCTCTTCCACCCAATGCAAAATGGGGATTGATTTTGCTCCAAGCAAGGAGGAACACTTGGAATATAATGAAGTTGGAAAGGGTGGAGAGGGAGTACAAAGAGATGAGTCCAAGCTCAGCATGACAAATGGTATACAGGATCACTTGGTTTTATTATACACTATCAAATATCTGTAACTTAAACAGCAGAGCTAATAAGCATGCCAATGTATATATTTACATTGCCTGAAATGTGCACAACCCTGTACAAAAATTAGAGTGCAACTGTTATGATCAAGCCATTAGAGAAAACAAAATCAATCCAAAGCATAGACCAGCTCTGCTAACAAGCTCTCTGCTTTGCTGGCTCCCCTCTCCTTACTAGAAACTTTTCAGCAGAGCAAAGCTTTTCTGATCTCAGAATGAAGGAACTTCCTCAGGAAGCCTTAAGAACTAATTGTAATGGAACTTCATCTAGCTAAAATGCAAATAAAATAGCAGTCGTGAGAAATACAGACCACAAACCAGCATCTGGGGTATGAAGGAAGTTAATTCCATTCGTATTGATGTAAGGGTGATGAGACTTTATGGAGAGTTTTTGGCAGTGGGCATGCTGTAGCTACCTCCTCTCGGTCACCTGGAGCGATTTCTCGCTCTTGCTGTTAGATCTGGGCAAAAAAAGGTTTTCAGGATTTTGAAGATTCTCCCTCTTCTCCCACCCCCATCCTGAACCAGACCAAAAAAGCTGGAATTGCAGAAAGTTTGTACGAGTCAAAGGGCTCATGAGGAAATGGAGAAAAAAATGGTTTGGGTAAAGTGAAAGGCTCTCCCTTTAAACTTTAAAAATATCCTGTTTTGCTTTAGATCACTTTTACTTGATATTGCTCTCTCTAAAATTAGCTTAATTTCAAGCTATTATATAATTTAGAATTCGTTGTTGTTGGATAAAGGGATATCTATAAAAAAACAAAACCTTTCTCATGAGAAGCTTGTAATGACCCAGATTATTCCTGTCCATGAAGATATTAATATTTTTACTGAGTATTTTCCAAAAAAACAGTTCTGCCCATTTTTTTGGAGAGCTCTTCACAAGCTTCAGATGCTCAGTCCTGCAGCCTACGTGACCTTTCAGTCCTTGCACATTTCTATCTGCGTTAAGCTGTTAATCCACTTGTGAAAAGGATTTTAGGGGACTGCGCCTTTGGAGGCTGACCTGTTGGAGACCTGCCGTAGCCAGGGAAGTTCAAGACAGCCAGCATTTCCCTCGGCAATGCTGCTCTCTCCTACTTCGGCCCGTGAGGATGACCACAGCCCTGCGTAGGATGCTGCCAGGCTGCCTGACACGGCAGGAGCACCGGGGATAGCAACGATGCTTAATATCAACACAGAAGTGCAAATTCAAATCTGTGGGTAAGAACAAGATACTCTAAAGGTGCCCGTCCCTTAGGCCAGCCAAGAAAGACTCTTCCAGGCTAAGAAGATGGTTTAAATGAAGAACTGAGCGCTTGACAGAGAGACCTTGGAAGACTGAGACATGCCCCTGTCTGATTACAGCTTGAGCAGGATGACTGAAGACATCCTGGACAGATTCTTGGCAGACAGAAACATGCATCCAATAATTTACATCTCCTGAGGACCCACTTCTCCTCTACTGTCATGTCAGCTGGGGTAGAAATAAATCTAATGTAAAGAATAAATTTGCATGGTATTTTTATCCGGAAAGACCCCAGCGGAACTTGTTTAGCGCTCTGCCATCAAAAATGTAGTCACCTCAAAGGTCAAACACAACAGCTCCTCACGTACAGCGACAGGAGATGAAGTTTATCAAGTCCACTGGAAATTGCGTGGAAGACTCATGGTAGGAAGAAAGTTTATGCCTTCTGGAACAGTACGCTGGGACTAAGTCCTCACCCTTTGCAAAAACCTTTTTGCAACCCAGAGGAAGAATTTTGTTGATACAGCTTTCCAAGATAATTCCAACCACCAGATCTGTCCTGATCAATGCTATAACATGCTCTTGATACAAGATGAAACCATGAAGACCGTCTTGCTGCTTGGTAACTCCTGCTCCTATCATTGGGTCCACAGTTCATTCTGCAAACATCTTCCATCCAAGTTCTCCACCGATCATGTTTCAGGTTCAACTGCAAGGCAGGCAAAACTCCACACACTTCCCCTGGCTGCACACATATGCCAGCAGGTGCTGGAGCTGAGACTTTCAAGATGCATAAGAAGGTCTTTTGGGTAAGGCAGACCCTTGTGTGGAAATCTCTAGCTTCCCCAGCAAGCTTTAGAGCCCTCAAATCACATTGTCCAAAAAGAGGCATCCAGTGCATTTTAAGGACAAGGTGTTTTCACCTGAAACATTGAGTGATCTTTCCGCAGCAGTGAATTATTAAAAGGCTTATTGAGCAGTTCCTGAAATGAAACAGATGACTGACCTCTACAGCATCTCCCACTAATGTGAATTCAGACCAATGAGGTCAACTAAAAATCGCTCACGCCCTTCACATTCTCACAGCTCGTTAGGAAACACTAGTGAAAGAACCCCACAATGTGTCAATGAATGGTAAAGGAATTCACACACAAAAAAAGAAGAATATTAGGTAATTTCATCTGACCATTATCCTCGAGAAGTGCAATTACTAGGAAAGGGCATTTGCTGGCTGCCTGCTGACATGTGCTGTTCCTTCCCGCTTAGCATTAACATATCCATTGCTTTTATTAGGCAAATAACCAGAGATGCAATTCAAACGTGGAACGTGTTAGATATTACACGTACGGATATCTGGGTATTGTAATAGTCCAGCAATTCAGAGACACATTGAGAAGCTCTGCAGGGCTCCCAGCCCCCATAGCAGCAGTGCCAACTAGTCACTTAAAACACAGCTTTGTTTCCACAGATTCATTTTCTTCAACTTCATGGATCATATCCACCTATTCCTCTATTATTTAACTACTGTCTCTCCGATACAACAACTCTACAAAGAATTTTGCTTGATCTTCATGTTTAATGACACTGAGCAGGAGAAGAAGAAAATGAAGATCTGTAGAAAGGTTAATTTGCCAAGTAAATATGAACTTAGGTTTATATTTTTGCGGAGAAAAATGTTCAGTGTCTGCAAAAACAGTTAAAATTGTATTTTCAGCAGATTCATAAATGTAAACACTTGACATGTTTGACTCTCATTTTTTGGCATTTCCCTTGGATTTTTCACAGATTTAGAGTCAAGAACTAAGCCATCCATTCTGAGCAGCTGCCATGTAGATCTTGCCCATGAAGAATTTCTTGAGAGCTGGATTAGGACAAAACGAAAGCGTCCTGATCTAACCTTAGTGTAGACATCATTTAGATAACTGCAGTAGTAGTTTGAAAGTTTAACTTTCTCACAAGTATCTGAGAG
The DNA here is from genome assembly GCA_011076525.1 of Nettapus auritus. Classification (NCBI taxonomy): domain Eukaryota; kingdom Metazoa; phylum Chordata; class Aves; order Anseriformes; family Anatidae; genus Nettapus; species Nettapus auritus. The sequence goes on along the minus strand of CM021781.1, from coordinate 3,203,744 downwards.
TCCGATATACCAAAGCCCTTACTGTAAGATATATAGCTCTTTGAAATATTGCAAATATGGTTTCCTAAAACTTGTTTTCACAGCAATCTCAGTCCCCCGGTGATACACCTAACAAAAGAATAAGCACTAAGAGCACATACTTCCACCCAGCCTAGCCATTATTATAGCTTTTTAGCTATAAAGTACTTATGAAGTTAAAGTTTAATAAATGTTTATTAATGTTTAAAATTAAGCTAACATGTCTATTCAACAGCTATCAGCTGCTACTGATACCAATTCCAGAGCTTCGTGATTAATGCATACAGAGTTTTTATGACCTTTAATTCAGATTCTGAATCGCTGTTTGATTTGGCCATTGTTATCATGCATTTTTGTTGGCTACTCGCAGATCATTTTACAGTTTTGAAAGCATTTGAGAAACACCGGTTCTCTATGCAGAACAACTCTACTTAATTTTCATATTAACCCTCTTTTAAGAATCTAGACTACTTACATTTTGAAGCGCCTGATAGGCAACAAGGGACAATGATTGTTATTACATAACATTTCTTTTGCCCAAGTGCTAGAAATCAATCAGATCAGGATTTCCACGATGCTAAGTGCTGTATAAATACATAATAAATGAAAGTCCGCATCACAAAGAACACATCTGAAAAGACGACACATACATAAAGCCTGCTGAGGCAGCTCTGCCCTGGGCTAGTCTCGGCAGAGGTGAAGGACCAGAAATCCATTTAGCTCAAACCAGAAATTGTCTGCGAGAACGCATGATGGTTTATAAATATGCTAATACATTAAATTGTTTCACTATCATACCAGCAACTGGAGAACCTATTGAGAACAAATGAAAAACTTCCTTTCTTCAAGAAAGAATAACCTAGCAATCATATTCTGCACTCTTATCGCATTACTTAGGACTGTTTTACCAATGTCGTGAAGGAATACATTGGGATAGTCTGGAATTGCATGATCAGTATCTCGAGTGCTATGTATTTGGTATGCAAATGTGCATTTAAATATACACTTGTGCAGCAGTCACGGTTCCTTATAGATGCCTAAGCCCCTTTGGCCACAGGTCTGTATTTCTTCAGAGATCAGCCACCTTTGTTCAGACTTTGTGCTCTTCTCACTGCTGGTAATGACACCATGGCCGCATCCCACCAGACACCAACTCTCTCCTCCTGCTCAGGACCTGTCCGAGCTGGCTTCCAAAAACATCTGAAAGGAAATCTGCCCAGGACAGCTGCACAGGTGAGGGCGATCCCCATCCAGGCCAGGCGAGCTGCTGAGGGATGCTGCCATGCCAGCACCACGGCGACCTGCAGACGCCAAACAGCTTCCTTCCAGCTCACTCATGCACATGTGCAGGGCAAAGTCAACAGAAGAGAAGCTCATGGTAGCCCCAGAAGAGGTAGAAGCAACAGATGTGATGAGCCTGAGGCCACCCAACCCCTGTGTGAGGGCACAGGGCATTTACCACTGCTGAGGACCAGACACCAGAGCTGCCAGCACCTGGAAACACACACTAAACACGTCTGAATGAAAAAAGGGGATTTTTTTTTTTGGCATTACGGACACTAACCATGAGATAACTGACCAAAGGCTGTGCTGGATTATCCACTTTACCAACTCCTAAATCCACACAGGACTCCCGCTACCCCTCACTGCTCCTCAGGATTTGTCCCTGACCACGGAGTTTCACCTCGCAGAGCTACTGCAGCACGTGCTAGAGATCGGAACCGACTTCACAGCGATGCTTTTGGCTTTTTGAGCCTTGCCTTGTTTATACCACAATACAACATGCAAGTTATCCAGGGAAATAAGTAAATAATCCTCCCCAAACAGTATTTTTGCAAGAGGGAACATAGATGCAGGATCTCTATGAAAAATAAGTTACTGAGACACAAAGCAGTGCACTTCTAGGAGCAGCGCAGGAGAAACTATGTCACCGCATTGCTCTTTGGTTTTGGGCAGGTCCAAGTTCCCCTCCCAGTTCTTGTTTCACTTCTATGCATTTTAAGACTCTCTTGCACTAGATGGAAACAATAGTCAACATACTGAAGTCCAGACTCCCAGCTGGGACTTAATGATATTGCAATAATCACCTTAATACTAAGCGATGTTATAACACAGAAATTCAGCACCGTGGCTCTTTCCCCATCCCTCGAGGTACCCAGGCTTACAGATAAGAGGAATGTGGGAATTCAGCTCTTCAAACGTCATGTGTCTCATTAAAGTAATAATTTATAGTCTCTCATTAGAGAAAGTGATTTTGTTTTAAATTGTTGTGCACGAGAAAAAGCCAACAATGACCAAGGGAATTACCGAAGGTTACGTTTGCTCCTTTATGCACCAACTCCAAGCGGGATTAAATTGCCTTGATACAGATTCAAATTTAATTTCAGAACAATGCATCATATTTCTCTGTGCAATATCAATCTGAAGAAAATAAATTATAATAAGCAAAAAGGATATAAAAATACGGTATCAGATATGACTTGTCTCCACTTCAGCTGAATGACTTTATTGTTAGTCAAAGCAGCAGTGAGTCATTTCTTTCTCTCTCCCCTGAACTTCTGACTCTGACACATTTCAGTCGCTGATGCAAGCGGATGGAGCTCTGGGTGAGTCCATCTGCCTCTCCTGGACAACCTGGGGGCTTTGATCAGGATTACAATGACGGCAAGCTTGCTGGTGCTCTTTATTTAGTCATCAAGTCAAGTACTCTCGCCGTAGCCATAAATCTGACCAGAGACACTCTGTGAAGAGTTGACTTGACTAGTTCAGTATACGGCTGGTACTTTTCCCCACTAAAAAAATATGTATTGCCAAAGTATACCATCTGTTTCCTACTGCTGAAGAGAATCATAGTTTGAAAACATGACGAAGTACGTTAATTCTTTCCTAACATTTCTTCAGGCTCAGACTTAATTCCCCATGCAGTTCGGCATCCTCTAAGAACTACACCTGATCACCCTACCCGTGCAGCGACCTGCTTGCAGTACCCACAGTGTGACCCTCGTGTCCTTGAGCTAAGACCACTAACCAAGGCCGGTTTTGTTTCGGAGGGTACTGTTTAGTTCACCTGTGGACAGGAGTGATTCCTGTGCAGCCACCTACGAGAAGCCACCTTTGCTCTATAAGCTACCCGAGTGAAACTCGTCTGTCCCAAAGAAAATGCAACTCTGCTCCTGTTCCCTGCTACAGGGTGTTAGTTTAAGCCCAGTAATTCCTGCTTTTAGTTTTCCTTTCAGCCAGAGTTTCGAGCTTTTAGCCATCGCTTCCATTTCTATTAACAGCTAAAATTGTGTCCATCAGAAGTGGGGCTGCTTCAGACAGAATTGCTGTGGGATTCAGTCAATTAGGATGAATTTCTCTTGCCTAAGAGAAGCAAGAATTTCACCAGACGGTGTCTGAGACATGCTCTTTCCCACCCCCACAAACTGTGTGCCATGGAAAAAGTCATTCAGCAAAAGTTGCCTCCTAAATTAGGGTTTACACAAATGTTGGTGCTGGATCCCACTACTCAAAAGCAGCATTCTCACATCGCTGATGGCTTTTTCATGCAGGCTAAAGAGCAAGGCTCACAAAAGAGCAAAACTAACAATTTGCACCCTGCGAGGGTCATGTAAACACCCCTGCTGCAGGGATGGCATTCAGCTAACGTCCTTGTTGCCTGCACCTGTCTAACAGCCTCCTGCTTGTTTTTCAGCAAGCATGCACTATCTCGAGGAAGAAAGAATAATTATTTTTATTTTTAGTTCCCTGTATACTCAGGTTACTATAGGTTATTGCAGAGTGAAGCTCCCATCATACCAGAGATGGCTGAAATTGTTTTTCAAAATAAATAGTTTTCTTCTGGGGAAATAAAGTGCTTTTCCAAACACAGCTTTTTTATTTTGTGGAAAATTGTTGACACCATTTAATTTTTCCATTGGGAAGAAGAATTACAACCTCAACTCCTTGAAATGAAAGTGCAAAACTCTGTAATGGTTTTGTGATGCTTATTTTGGATTGTTTTGCTTTTACGTGCTCTGACTCCTCCTCGGTTTTTGTTGCAGGTGCCACACGCGGATCCCCGCACAACCTGTGGTCACTGCTGACAGACACCGGCCTATCTACAGATGGGGGCACAGGGAAGATGCGGATTAACCTTCAAGGATAGCTGTGATGTGCATGTCTGCTTCGTAGTAACAAGAATTTGGGTCCAGCTCTAACAAACTTCTGAAGCAATTTGCTCGGTCAGGACATGGAAAGCTGTGACTCTTACAAAGACAGACATGACTGGGTGATGAACTGGAGCCCCATCCATGACAATTACACGCATTAAAAAGCAGTGAGGTTTTGACCGGCTTGCCAGGGTCTGGCCCTCAGCTCAGGATCCTCCAGAATAAAGTTTCACTTCACATGCAAACCCCACGCAGCTCTCAGCGCAGTCTGGCACCTGAAATGGCTTCCGAGTTTTAGTGCATTTTACAACAAAGTGCCTGGAGAAGCTCCTGTGCTGACTGCTGCCCAGCTCGGGAAGGCCCTGGAGCACCAAACAGCAGCGAGGCACGGTGCTGGGAGCCAGGCTGGGCCTGCTCTGCTCTGTCAGTGGATAACCAGCATTAAAACGGGGGAAATGATCACATTTTAAAGCAAAACAGAGAATTTCAGAGCTCGCAAGGAAAATGCAAATGTTTTAACTGACCACACACTGCAGGGACAAGGTGCAAATGGAAGGGGCCTGACTGGTAACTGAAGGCCCAGCTGCAGCCTCACCATGCTGAGCCTGCTCCTGCGCACGCTTCAGACCCTCAGCCCTTACACACATTCCAACAAGATGCCGCAGGTCAGACAACAGGGGAAAAAAATGGAAAAGCATTCAGCTTGACAGGATACAAAACGTCTGCTTCTTCCCAACGAAGCAGGGACCTGTCCCTTGGAGCCTTACCTCAAACCCCCTCAACTCAGAAAACTGTCAGGTTTGGCACTAAGTCCCACGTGATAGGGATGGCAGCACGCAGGCAGGACAACACGCCTCACTCAGCTCTTTGGTCGTGGCTGAGGAAGAACTCACCACTGTGAACAAAACATCCAGCAGGAACAAACCTGCACAGTGCTCAAAGTAAGACTTCCCTCCCTCTCGCTGCTGTGTTCTCTCTTCTTCCCTTTCTTGCATTCAGAAATACTGAATATGTATTTTTAATAAGAATACAGATTTCTAAAGAACTGAGTATGCAACCGTTTTTTTTTTTTTTTCTACCTAGGAACACAGCAACTGCTGTACTAGCACTGACACCAAGGAGAATGCTTTTGAAATCCATCTGCCAGGAGAGTCAAATCAGTATTACTTTGACCATAAACGCTGCAATTATGTCTTTGGGTTGAGCATTAGTGCTCACCTGAAAAGCCTGGGCATGGCGGGGATAGCGTGACTGCATAAAAAATCCACTGCTGCAGCTAGCTGAGCTTGGGGGCCAAGAAGACATGAATGTTTCATCTCCCCGCGGCCCCGGAGGACAGGAACCACACGTAGGAGCGCCGGGGTGGAACTTGTGCTGTGCATCTGTAAATGAACATCGTGTTCAAACCTTCCGCTGCTCTGGAGGGATCTGCAGGAAACCAGAGCGAGTCACAATACAGGGGGAGATGTGCTGTTGCTGAGCTTCTAAGCTTATGAGATGGCTTCCCAGTGTATAGAGGGATGCCAAAGAAATAAATTTCATCTTACAAGCCTGAAGCTTGACCTGAAGCTTATTAAGGTCAGTGGGAAACTTTCCACTGATCTCTGAATTTTGATCCAGGTACAGCACACGCTAGTCTCAACCAGCCTTGCTGTTGTTTTTGCAGTTGTAACTACACATTTAGAATTATAAGTTGTATTTGCTGGGTCCCTTTTGATCTTCCTCCACCAGAATCCCACATTGTTTTGGTAGAAAAGATGGCTTCCAGATTTTTCAAACACTTTGTTTGAAGGAAAAAGACAAACTTGAAAGTTTTGGCTTGGAGGGAAAAAAAGCTGAGAAAAAAATATATGTTCCTTTTTAAAATGCCCAAACATTTGCCTGAAAGGTTCTCCTAAAATATTCTTGTACTTTGAAGAGTCATGCTAGGGATACTGGTTCAATGCTTAAATACCAGAAAAATAGACTAAAACATTGTTTAACACATCATTAATTCTGATCAGAAAAGGAAGAATTAGTCAAGCTGCTGGGGAAGATTCCAGTAAGCAAACTGAAGAACTTCACTCAGCTGAGATTTCAACCCGGCCACTTGGGTACCGCTGCAAAACATGCAGCACTTGCTTGGCATACAAATAAATATTTTTTCTTTAGAAAAATAAAAGTCAGAAAAATAGATTCAGTCTGTGCATAATGAAATCCTAAATCTGGAAAGACAGGAAGGGGAAATGGGTGGGAAGAGAGATAATTCTATACAAACAAAAATATACATCAAGTAGCCAGGAAAATGTTCTGAGCCTCAAGAAGAACAGAGGGCCAGATCCTCAGCAGAGATAAACCAGCCCAATTCCATCAAAATCAGGGCAGAAAGTGAGCTCTTTGCACCAGCTGCCAATCACATCTACCAACCAAGCTCTCAACCAACTTGTATTTTGGGTCCTACAAAAAGTTTCCTCTTGGAGTATAAAGCCTGTATTTATCCATTGGCCTTAGAAAGTATGCACAGCTGTGACATAAGTAACCCCTGCTCTGTTTTTAAATGTATGCAAACATAAAACGAAGAAGAAAAACGACATTAAAATAATGTTAAGGATTTGGCTTGGGGCCATCAAAGCGAGGACATTCCAAGTTAAAGCTGAAACGACATCCTTAACCTTAACTCACCCCATTGTGCCTGGGTATTGCAGCTGCTGAAAGGGGAAAATCAGAGCGGTTACAGTCTGGCGTGTGAATGAGTGCTGAGGGACTCTTAAATCCATGATTATTTGGCTGCTGCACACCACGCACTGGATCCACGTGCTAGCAATCCTTATGCAATCTTTGCTGGGAGAGGAAAAGAAATATCCCTCAGGCTGCATTTGCACAGTGACGGGACTTCTGGAGAAAGTAAAAGGGCCACTTATTTTAATTAATGCAAGATCTATACCTGCAGGATGTGAGGAGCAGCAAGGGTTCAAAGAACTCACCCAGAGTACGTGTCATCAATGTGTGGACTGGGGAACCTGCAGGCAGGAGGTGAGGCCGCTGAAGCAGGTGAATACTTCACCATTCTATAGCTTCTCATTCAAGAACTTCTCTCTCTTGTCCTCCTGACAAGAAGGGTATGCCTTAACAGAATACAGATTTTATTTTTTTTTTTTCCATTCAAGGTTCAGTACAGCAAACCCATATCTCCTGAAAGTCAAAACTGCTTTTGTTTTTGGATGGAAAGTTGAGGCACTGGATAAATTGAGACTTTGGTTGAACTAGATTTTTTCTTTTTATGCAGTTACTAGGTTGGACACAGGTTCCTTCCTCTCCTTCTGTCTTCCCTCCCTCCCCCCTTCTTTTTAATCCTTCCACCTCTTCCTTTTTTCTCTAGTCCTAAAATACTAGAAATAAGGATAGAAAACAGAAAAGAGAAGTAAGAATAGAAGAAAGACTTGCAACACAGAAATCCTTCAAGCCCATATTTAGCCAATGCCACGGGACTGCCTGGAAGCTGTAGGTAAAAGGAATGATAAAAGCCTCCCGTACGTGAACATCTGCAGCACACAAATAACAACACAAATATTTAAAATGTAGCCTAATATTTGCTTGACTTGAATGATAAACAACAGTAACAAAGCTGGTCAAGACAGTCTCATGGGTAAAAACAGCAGCACATCATCAGGCTGGGGGGCTACCAAGGCTCCTCCAGCACATTTCTTTAATTTACCACTGGCCCCACATGCAGACATGCCTAGTGATTTAGCACATCCACAGAGCACTCAAGCTATTTGGGACAGTGACCGAGAGTTGATAGCAAAAGTGCAAAGTGTTACTGTGATAATCTCCAGGAACTTATTCCTACATTCAGCTGTGCCATTGTTTCAAGCAGACCGACAGCGCTATCGCAGTGTGTTACACCCCCTGGTAGAACCCTTGGCCCCATTCTCCCTTTGCTTTGAGATAGAAGAAATCACTTCCCAAAGACTGCATTTTCCAACTGCATTTTATTTTGCAGGAGAGTGCAAAATAAAATGTACAAGCATTATTTTTATAGAATGTATTACTGAGCCTCCCTGCTCCACCAGGGAAAGAAAATAGCTGACTTGGTACAACGACCTCTTCGTATTTCTCTGCTTGCACAGAACCAGGAGATTTATGCCTGTGTAAACTCAGCCTTGATCTCAGGGGTGAGAAGAGACGGGGAGAAATGGAAAGGCCTGAGAGCTTGGGGGTTTTGCTTTGCCACAGCCACCATATGGATCGTGCCCCTCTGAACACTGCAGCGAACTGGAGTGAATTAGAGTGAACAGGGAGAGCCCAGGTACCTCCATCAGTCCTGCAAGGAGCAAACCATCCTTCAGATGGCTTTAAAGTGACCAAAACCAGAGATCGATCAAATTTCTATAACAAGGCTAGTGAAATAGAACTGAAATACTCACAGACATGTTCAGAACATCTTACCATGGCCTAATTTCTTCACTGAAGACACTAAGGCAGCCTCCACCACCTCAACCTCCCAGACTTTATCAGCTGCTGCTGAGAACACTTCATTTCCATAGGAAGTAGTGGAATGGCACAAGGATGAATTGCAATAACAATTTAATCACAAAAAATAAGGCCCATTGGAAAATACTGATGAATGGTCATATTTAACAGCCTGGCTATTACGTTTGATTAAAATACTGTGCAAAAATATTAATTGGGCTAGTTACATAGACAGCTTTATGTCCGGCAGCAATTCATGTAATAACAAATTGATTTTTAGCTATGCAAGACACTGATCTGAAAAAAGGAGAAAGTGGAAGTAGCGCCTGAATGCATTATGTATCCTCAGTCTGAAGCCATAATGTATGTGTGGCATAAATGCTGCAGAGGAACACAGAGAACGGCTCCTTCAATGGGAGAACGAAGCCTAATTCATTTACTGCCCTTTGAATATTTAAACTCCTCCATTTCACATTCATGTCATTTCACTCTCACTAATACTAAACGCTGGGCAGACTTTAATATTAAAAGCCCCAAAACTAAATTTGCAATACAGCTACAAGTTAAAGGGGCTTTTATACGAAATGCCTCCAGCTAAAATAAGAGACAGTTGTATTTCAGCTCCTAACAGACAATTCCGCGCAACCAAAGTCACTTCCAAAGATAACAGCACCTTCTACCACTCTTAACAAGCAAAACCAGAAAAAAAAAAAATTTACAGATAGAAGTTTGATTCGGGTCCCTAAATCAAGTCTAATGGGAGTTTTGTACCACGATTTCAGTAGGATCCTGCCTGTTGTGTGTCAGGGGGTGGCTGCTATGCAGGGACCTCGCAGACTGCTGGTGGGGAGCTTGCAGGTGTTGTCTAACATGCCCGTGGATGCGGGTCACCTACACTGTGATGCTGGCCAGAGCCACGCACACCAGACTGAGCTGCTGGGGTAGCAGTGCACGCTCTCAGATCAGGGCATCACAACGTTTACGCCCCGATGCAAGTCCTTGATCTCCTGGGGAACTATCAGCAAGACTGCTCCAGACCTTAACCCTGAGAGCAGCATAGTGACAAAGCCAACACGTCCCAAGGGTGGGAGGTAGATGAGGAGCAATGAAAAAAGCTCCAGGATTCTGCAGCATTGGTATTACAGGAAGAAACAAGATGAAAGAACTAAATTGCACGTCCTGGGTAGAAGACAGATGCCTTCCTACCTCACTGATACACATACCACAAAAGTGCCTGCGCTTCTGATCACGACACGGTTCTGGGAGGGGAAACAGCGAGACTTGAAAGGTAAAGAGAAGAACAAGGGCATTCAGACAAAAGTGAGCACTTGTGAAAGCTGTCACAGCTACTTATGAAATTGAAAATATTTTCCATCCTTGTTTAAATCATTTCCAGATTTTATTTTTTTTTCCCCAATTGTCTCTGGGAAGGATACATAGCTACTGACTTCATTTGGGCTCGAGGAAATAAGAAGACGGTCAACTGTACAGAATAGCTCTGATCTGATTAAGACATATGTGGGATACTGAGTATAAGAATTTGACAAGAGAGTCTGAACACGATGTTTGGATACATTCAACTGCTCAGAGTACTTCTGCAAGCTCCTGGCTTCAGTGCGATGCTTGCACTGAGTTCTGAGAATGACTGGCTTGTTGGAGTACCTTTATACTTGCTATTTCCACTTCCAACTTCTGCATAAAGCAAGAGACAGGCTCAAATAATCTGAATAGTGCTACAGTTCATTTCAGCACAATAGAAAGTACAGGAGAGAACCTTAAGACAATAATATTAACCTAAAAATGGGATTCAGGCACAAATATACACTAAGGAAAATCCCAAGTCATTAAAATGAGGGTATTGACAAACCGGAGCGAAGGCAGCAGAGGACCTCTGAGATAGTAACGGACCACAGAGCACATGCAGCACAAAAAGCAGTGGGAAAGCTGAGTTTGCTCTACCTGGGGATGAAAGGGAAGCTAAAGAAGAGGCTGAAGGAGAAGTCTCATCAGTCTTCTACCACCAAATGGGAGGTATTGAGAAGATGGAGCCTGGTGCTTCCAAGAGGCGCACAAACAAGCACGAGAAAATGCACCAGTTGCAGTCAGACAAATTCCAGCTGGAAAGGGGAAGAAATTATAAGAGCGAGTGGGTACTAGAGCAGATTAGCCAGAGGGACTACGCAGTATCCATCCTTAAAGACACTCAGACCACAATGGTACGAGGTCCTGAGCAATCCCACCTAACCCCAAACTCAGCCCTGCTGTGAGCTGGGGGCTGGACCAGAAACATCCCGATGCTCCCCCTCACAGCCAACCTAAGCTATTCTACAGTACTATATTTCATCTTCTATTGAGACAGCATTTTTTTCCTGTGATAAGATAGAGTCAGTCTATTACTCACAAGTGAATAAAAAATTGCTATGCCTTGAATATGAACATGATTAAATCCCCCAAACCAAGTCCTTTACTATGTCACTTAGCATAAAGCACTGCATCTGACAGTGAGTATGTTTAACAATTGCCTGCGGAATAAGAATCTTCCTCATCGTGGAATTTGATGTTTTTGGTCATGCAGACAATAACACACAAAAGCGACTGAGAAGAAATTGGCAGAAAAACTCAACTTTAACGTATTCTTCCCAACAGCACAGTGGTTAGTTCAGATCCTCTCTGAACGGTGACAGCCCAAAGTCCAAACAGAATGGGCAGCCAGTGGTTTAACTTCAACAGCAAGCAGACACAAAGGGAGAAAGTTTACCCAGTAGATGAATGTTTCTGGTGATTCTGCGCCTGAAGAGTTTGGTCAGAAAGCAAATGGTAAAACTGCTAGCATTAACACTGACCTGCGGTAAGCCTTCGCATACAGCTATATGTGTAACACGCTGTGCAGAAAAGGAATGCGGTGCTCAGCGCTCGTTGCACAACCTCCGTTTCCTACACCCTCCTCCTCAAGTAATGCATTCATTCCCCAGAGGAATTTTCCAGTCTGAGGAGCAAAACAAGCCAAGAATGTGTTAAAACAGGTGTTTCAGTCAGCTCTGGGTACAATCCTAGTACAACTGAGGTTAAAAATATTTGGGAATGATGTAATAAAAAGATAATAAGTTTTTGCTGTATATTCCCCTCCACCCACGTAGTAAGTCAGACTAAGAGGAGGTTGTCAGTTGTTCTCTTTTTTCATAAAGCACATGCTTGGGTTCAAGGGCCAGATTCAGCTCTGACTTTTGCCAAATTAAGGTAGAGCAGCCCAGGATGACGAGGACTCAGCAATGGCAAGTCCAGGCTTTGAAAGAAGAAGGAAGTTTGCGATAACACAGCACTGTTTGCGTCCACTCCCACGGTGGATGTTCACTCCAAAAGCAGTAAGCAATAACCAAAAAAGCATATGCAGTTGGAAAGCTGTTTCATTAGCAGAATGAGGAGGCAACCAGTCAAACATACCATGCCACTCATTTCCAGCCGCTGCACACTTTAGCCTCACCGGTGATGCACATCCCTTAAATGAAAGCTGATCCTCTCCCTCCAGTTCCATTTGTCATGCTGCAGAAGAGAGGTGCTGCTAACTGGCCTGCTCAACACACGAACGTGCTGCAACACACATCACTACAGCTGCTATAAAAATCCTAATAGCGCCTGACTGATGATCTCTGTAGATGCAACTTGGGAAGAATAAGAGCTTTTCATATTCTCTCTACCTGTCACTAGAGATTAAACCCTTCTGGGCTTGCAGTCAATTTTCCTGGGGTGTGAAGTTTGCTAGCAAGTAAAAGTGTACCCCAAGATCAATACAGAGGTATTACATGCATTATTACTGCTCTATTTGTTGCCTCCATCAACTGTACTATTATGTGGTTTGTCATAGCAAACTGCTTAGGGAGACTGAGCAAAAAAACAAAACACAAAAGCCTATCCCAGCTGAAATGAAGGCTGTTAATAGACAACTCAGATCATTGCCATTCTGTATCTTGATCTTAAGAAAGACCAGACTGCTTCACTTGGAAAATATCACATCACTTTACATTCCGCTCTCCCCAGCTATAAATCATTGTTTAAGACCTACCTGATTTACATTTGGAGAGCATCCATCTGTCAGACTCCACATCTCCAGCACCTTTAGTGCCAAACACCCCCAGGTGTTCTTATCAAATACTCACATTAACAGCTCAATTAATTATGAGTTAGCCAGATCTAACAGGCCAGCCTCTAGCTTGGCAGGCATCTGATGTTCAGATATCCTACCTATGCAAACTCTACAAAGTCAAGTAAATTCAAATTCCAGAGGGCTCAGATCAATACCACATTAGGATGCTGAGCTTATCTCTTCACTTGGAAAACTCACGAGAAAGAGAGGAGAGTCTGCTGTTTGTCAATTCATCGATGGAATTAAAACAGAAAAACAATTCACCAGATCTTAACTGTTTGGTGTGTTCCCAAAGGATGGAAACTGGGAGGCAGAGAATGCTGAAGTCCACAAAGCAGCAAGCCGTGCCTGCTAGATGTATGTGTTAGAACCACCACGTAGATGTAGCCTTTTTCAGCTGCTCAGTATCTCAGAGGATGAGGTATTTCCTGGCAGGCAGGGAATCTGCAAAGAAGTTTGGCCACCCATCTCTGCTAGACTCTTTGCAAGAAGCCCACGAGGAGATTGATGGTAAGGCACCTTCACCAGCCTTTGTCACCTAAGACATGTTCCTAGACACATTTCCATGTTCACCAAAGCTTCACTAACCAAATAAAACCACGTGCCTTCTGAGCCTGTCCCATTCGTTCTCTAGGCTAACAAAGCTGGGAAGGGATGTAACACAACTCTCCAAATGCGAGCTCTGTACGTGGGATGACATATGAGTTTCTGCAGATACCTACTGCCTGTTGTTTCGGGACCCTTAGAAACCTTTCACGTTCACATGGTTTCAGATACCCCTGTGTATCTGAAGGCCAGATAGGAGGAGGTCAGATAAAAGCCAAAATATTAATTCTGGCTGCAAATAAAGGGGAGGAAAAATGCACATTCTGATATAATCCTACAGGTCCTCAGCATTGCAGAGTTCCAAATCTCAAACTTATTTTGAAGTTTTAGGATCTTTTCCGGCTACTGCTTATAATTACTTGAACTTTGACTAATCAAATGTGTCAACTACAAATTTGTAGTTCAGTAAGCCCGTGTGATTTTTGATTTTGTTGTTCTTAATGCCATAGGCTTTTACTTATTTAAACCTATATGAAGAACTGAGTCAGATGCCTCCATAAGCATAATACTTAGCATTTATGGCAAATAATGCTTCCAGCACATTACAGGCAAAGACTAATCAATCTTCCCAGCATACGTATGAGATAAAGCATTATCTTAGTAATGCATTATTGGTCAGATCTCACCCGCCTACAAATACTAAGCAATATTCCTTCATGCTAGTCATTCCATCTAATTGCACTGAGAAAATGTCAGAGAAAATCACAACTGTTTACACATTTGCATAATCAGTTAATTTATTTGTATTGTACCTCTCAATTTGCACAAACTAAAGATAGGATTCTTGTGGGAGCTTAAGGGACAGAGGAGGGTGCTACCTATGACTGCAGCTGATGAGCAGCCACAGCAGCAGCTGTCCTGTGACCTGCACAGGCTTTGAATCCCTCACGGGCAGCCTACAGACTGCTTATCTGGGAACCACACTTTGCATCCCAGGGCCCCAAGCAGCTGAGGCTATTCAAGCTAACGTGGTCTGCTACTGTCCAAAGAGCACCCCTTGACCTCAGATAAAGCTGCTGGACCCTGTGCAGACCATGAGTCCAGGCCCTGCGTGGCCCTCAGGCCGGGCCGGAGGTAGCCCGGGCCGCCACGCTTCCACCTCTCAACAGGACGGAAACACCAGCTTCAGACACACTTTACTTCCCAAACTCATCTATTTCAAGGCAGAGACCAACCTCCATAAATTACCAATCTGTCTAGAAATCTGGAAAGGTTGAGGAATTCTGCAGGCAAACAACCATGTGCTTTGTTACAGTTGGAAACGTCTCACCAGGCCCCTCCAAACTCTCCCAAGGTCCTCAGAACAAAGAAAACACAGCTCTTTACCAGCATGCACAGCAAGTGAGGGACGTTCCAAGGTCAAAGAAGGATGCTGTGACAGCCCCCCCCCCCATCTGAATCCAAGGCACTGGGCTTCACTGTTTTAACCACATCATCCTTATTTCCTATGATTTGAAGATATTGATTTTTACTGTTTAAAAGAAATCATACACCAGAGCGCTTTGTTGGATCTGCCCTTCTGACTCACCCTTGCCACCACCAGCTGCTCGCTGAGACAACAGAATGAAAGATGTAAAGGCTGGAAACATCATGTGGGTCTAAGGTATTTTTATGGCCAAGTCTTGCCAAAATCCCCAATGGGTGACTCAAAAATATCAGCTCTACCATCGCAAAGCACGGCACAACAGAGGCATCACACCCGCCTTGCCCTGAGAAAGCTTCCCTGCCTTAGAGGCAATGGGGAGAAAGAAGATCCTCCACAGGGTGATCCAGAGCTCTGGTGGGTTCTTAAATCTCTTTGAAAAAGTGCATTTCTGATAGCAGAAGATACGGAGTGTCACAAACACGCTGATTCCACCAGAAGCATCAATTTTGACTGCAACAGGAAAATAAGTCAAGTGAAATGAAAATAAAAGGGAAAAAAAAAAAAATTGTTAAGTTTAGCTTTTCCTCATTCTTGGTTGTTTGTTTTATGATGCATTGTCTGTTATGATCTTTCACTAAGAACCTCCACTTCATCCACAAAGGCTTTCGTCATGGTTGAAAGTACTATGGTAATTGTTTTCCTCTTCCATTATCATTTATCTTTTATAAAGAGGTGTTAACTATGACACTTGCATCTGAAAGGCAGTTTTTCTTATTGAAAGCATAGCTTCAGAATAATGGGAAAGATTAGCATGCCTTTAAATTGTCTCATTTCTTTACAAAAACATGACAGATAAAAGATTTCACACAGCCAATTCACTCATTCTAAGTACTATCTTTAATTAAACGAAGTAGAGCACCTACTATTCTTAATGGATACTTCTGAGTTTCTCATCTACAGATTCCTCTCAAGAGCCTCAAGTTTCAGTTTTCTGGTCTTAACACATCTCTGAAAAACAGTCAGAGCGTTTTACAAAGCTTTGGAGTGACAAACCAAGTGATTTAAGGCCAAAAACCCTTTTGAAATGAAACAAACAGTCAGGAGCTTGTGTTTTTCTTCTCTTCAGAAGACTGTGGTGACCACCAGTGAGTCTCCCCTCCCCACCGCACCCTTTATTTAAATTCTTTTAACCAAAAACAACTGAGTAGAAATATTTCTAAATTACCTTTTGCTTTTCTTATGTGGGGTGTTTTGCTTTGTCTATGAGAGATGAAAATGGAGGCTGTGCCTCTTCAGAAGCAGCTCAGTGAAAACCCTAACTTGATATATGAGGTCTGTAGAAACAGAGATGGGAATGTGATTCACCCATGTAGCTTTTCTCCAAGGCAAATGAGCAGCCCGGTTCTCTCGGCAAATTTGAAATCCCCAGGCCTACTCAACACAAAAAAACAGTGCAAAACTATTTGTCACAATGACTTGTAAACATAAGGAAACAAAGTGAATGATAGCCAGGAAAAATGTGATAAAGTGGAAGTTGCGAATTGCTTTTATGAAAACAAGACAACAAGCACGTCTTACATGCTCATAGACACAGTGCACATGAATGGGAATCACAGTTTATATGGCAACAGACTTTAAAAGATGCTTCATGCATCAAAGCACACTGCCAATGCTTTTCTTCAATGGACATCAGGACGGTGAGAAGCAAAAGCTCAGATGTAAAACTGCCTGCCTAAAAAAGGCTTCAGATACAGAAAGCAGGCAAACAAAAAAGGCCATCCTCTTCCCCTACCCCTTCAAATTTATATCCACGACAATACCCTTGAAGGTCGTTTGTACAAAGTAGGTCAAGTGTTTCAGACAGATGTATGATGTTCAAGGGGGCTCCGTGTGTCTCAGTGCATCTTGGTTTCTGCTTCATGAACATTTTGTTACACAGTTCTAAGGCATGATGTGCTATATTTTTGTTAACAATAGGATTATAAAGCACTGGGACTGTAAATGCTTTGGAGCAGGGGACATCTCTTTTGAGTTCGTACAGCGCCACGTACAACGGGGGTTTTGTCCACAGCAGAAGTTGGGCGGTGCTATGACATTAACAAATCCTGATGTCCTGTATGAGTCTGATTTCCAGAAGCAAACACCTGAAGCTGCCATTAGCATAACGGGGCAGCATATTATTAATTTTTCTCATGCTTGCCCAGTCAGGGAGCAGAAAGCCCTCCATGTCACTCGGGTGGCCAAATCATGCTGAGGGGACAGACAACAGACCCAGGTCTGGAGCCAAAGCCACATCATCCTGCTTGGAGAAATTTCAGAACATCCAACACACTGAAAGCTGATTTGTGACTGCTTAACAACTACGAAGACATTATGCTGCTAATATTGTTTGTAACGAGTGTTTTGGCTTCCACTTCTTACAAGAGGGATCAGCATTCCTTCTGCTTCAGTTCAAGCATAGAAAATGGCAAACCTACCAGTTGCTGCAGCTCTCAGTTGTAAAGCAAGCCACAGTTCCAGGTAAATAATGTCCTTACAAGGGATTAGAAAGAATACATGAGAGTAAAATGAAAAAAAAAAAAAAAAAAAAAAAAGATCTGGAAGGCAGGAGAATCGTGGTAGGTTGGACTCCAGTGGATTGGTGATTCCTCATTTAATTTTCTTCCATTCTTACACACTAAGAATTACTATCTATTAAAGCATGGGATTCTTTTGGCAAGCTTCTCAATTTTATATGTATTTCTTGAAATTTCCTTACAGTTTCTGTGGAACACACACAGCAAGGAAACGTTCGTCGCATGGCAGTGGATAGTGGTGACAGCAGAGAACTGTGCTCCAGAACAGAAGCTGCCCTTTGTGGCTCAGCTTTATGTTACTCTGCTGCCCCATGTGCTTACTTTTCAGCATAGCAAAGGGCTCGGTACCCATCCTTAAACAGCAACACCACAGGCTTAGAGCAGGGAAAGGGAAAGAGTAAGAGCCCTCCGGATCTCTGCATAGGTAGCTGAGTACAACAGGCTCACAAATTGCCAAAGGGCTGCGGCTGAGCGCCATGATTCACCTTGAGACAGTATTCTCTCTACCATGGGCATCGTACTGTGTTTCAGAGAGACCGTCTCCGTTAACATATATATAATACACATAACTGTTATTAACGCCATTATTACCTTAGGACATGCTTTGGATTGAAATCCCAAGAGCAAATAAAGTATTTGCTCAGATGGATGTTCCATACAGCTTGTGATTCAATTACACAGCACTGATCATTAGTCTCACAGAAGTAAAGCATTTGAATACTCATCCAACCCTTACGCCAGTTTGTCTGCAAACGTGGCCTGGAAGACTTTCACAAACAGCCTTTAGGCTGCCTTTAGTGCCTGCCCTTCCCCTCGTACCAGGAATGCCACAAGAATGAAGGCAGCTGGCAAAACTGAAAAGCAACAGAGAAAAGGAAAACAGAAATAACCACAGTTGTGTGAAACTCAAACAATCAGAACAAAATAATAAAAAAGAAAATTATTTAAGCTTTGTATCAGTCTTTCTCTGTAAGACACTTTTGTTGTTATATCCATGTTGATTCTACTCCATACACCCAGCCTGGTGCTACCCCTAACGCCGAGCCATCCTTGTTGCGGTTCAGTGGCTGAGCAAAGCCTATCCAATTCTGGGAGCCTCGGGTATTCTAAGAGCGAGGAAGCTGCCTAGCATAGTTCAATCTCTGGATGAGAGAACAGGATGATTCCCAAGCCCCCGAGGAAAAATGTGAACCTTCACCCATGAAAAGGAATTCCCCTTAATGTACAGTCTGTGGCGAGAGTCCTCCACCCTGATTCCTGGACACTGGCAGTAGGCTGAGGGCCAGCATCATGCCTTGCCATGGCCTTTATATGGTCAACATGGGAAATGACTAATGGAAACCACCACTTCTGGCTTCTCTCAAAAGTAGCTAAGAATAACAAATAGCTATGTCAATCCCCAATTCTGACTGGAGTAACAAATCCCCCCAGAGAATAAGAAAACATGAAAACTATAGGGACAGATCAAGCGGATTCCCCTAATGACATCCCAGTTCTCCTTGGAAATTCTTCTTTTTTTCCAGAAACAAGAGTCACAGGGTAAACATGACACTTGTTTCAATTGTGCCTTTCCCCATTGAAAATAGACGCATTCCTGTAAGTCCCTGAAGGAAGTGGAGAAAAAAATAAACACGCACGAGACATCAGCACTCAGGGACAAAGGGAATATAACCAGAATTGGATATTTGTAAAGGAAAATATATAGGGAAAAGGACTTTGCCTCTGAGCTACAGCATCTTGTGGAGAAAGATGGGTAGCTAGAAAAGCACCATCATCTTCCTACAATGGAGTCAAGGATCAAAGAAGACACATACAGTCAATTCTATTGAAAATTAATCTTCCGGAGAAGATACCAGAGAATCCCCCAGGTTTACAAATCCCACGGGGAAAAAACAAAGCAAAACAAAACAAACAACAAAAAAAGAACACACAGCTGTGGCCAGTCAGCTGCTGAGATGTTTCTGCTCTTTTCTCCCCTTGCCCCCAGGTGCCATCCTGGTGCTGCCAGACGTGCAGACCCCTCAGACCCACGGGAGCTGCCGTGAGCCATAACCACAGCGGGGGCAAGGAGGAGATGAAGCCGTGCCTCCACCTTCCCAAAAGCCAAGGAGAGCCTTGCACAATGCAGCTTTGTGCCAGCACGGCCCACCATCGTATCCTCTCCTGAGCAGTAAACTCTCAGTCTGGTTATTTCTACAAGGTTATCCCCCTTCAGTTTGCTCACGAACTGAAATCACTGCTCAGCTCCAGTACGAGACCACGCTATGGACCCAAATCAATCCCACCATCAGCAGCTCCGCGTACACCACCAAAAGCACATTTGTCACGGAGCCAGAAAACAAGCATCCCTTATGTCAAACTAAGTATTTTAGAAAAGTAAATAAAAGCAGAGCACACAAAAAGATGCAAGACAGCCCCCCGCAGCACCCCCAGGCAGAAGAAATGAAAAAGCAGAGGCGGGAGCTATCACTGAGCCTCCGAGGGCACACACGGAGCACGGCCAGCTCTGCAGCGGGGCTGGCAGGGCAGGGACTGCAGCACGGGCACCACGGAGCAGCCTCCCCTCCTCGTCCTGCAGATCCCGTTACGTTGCGAATATTACTATTTGATTTCAGCTTGGCCCGAGCTGCGAAAACAGGGATTCCAAATACATTTATCTTCTCTAATAATATGTTTTCCCCGTTAATTGCAGGGGATGACATTTTTATAAGCATTGTTCAATCGCGGTGCTTTTTCATAATGGAAAGCGTTTTTTTCTTCTCCTACTACGCACATCACCAAGCTTATCTGCTTTGCAAAGACGAATAGCTGAGTCAACCCTGCTGGGATTCAGCCCTCTAGGCTTAAACATCATGAGTGCTTCCGTCTCCTTCATTATCTAAAACAATTAGTAGAGAGAAGGAAAAGACGGCATTAGAGCTGGCAGTTTCCTCGTCTCGTCCCTTGGTACGACATGGCTCAGAAACGCCTCCTGTATTGCTGGGAGCTGATCTTAAGCCACGGATATTGGATCCAGACACTGATTCATATTGTTATCAATTCCCCAGCTCCAAGCTGGTCAGAACAAGTGATGCAGTTCAGACACATCAATAAAGTAGACCTGAAATGAAGTCCTTCATTTGAAATCTCTCTGGCAAGGTCCCTGAAAAGTTCAGGGGAAGGGCTTTCTGATCCAGCGCACTGCATTTGTCTCTAACGTCTCTGCATCAGGAAAGCTAAAAACTCAGTAATTTCAAATCTGAAAAGCACCTAGATTCCAGGGAGAAAAGGTACAGCTGCCATTCAAATGCAGCTTATAGACCAGAAATTAACTGCAACAGCCAACATATTTCTGAGACTTTTGCACTCTTCTGTTCAGCAACAACCAGGTTCACTTAAAAAAGTCTGTATTCAAGTTAGGAAAAAAAATAACTTAGTCTACAGCCTAATAATCTTGATTAAGTGTATGTTTAGGGACCTTGATGCTTTGATAAAAAGTGAATTTTAAACCCATTTAGAGCAATAAAACCACTTACGTAGTATCTTTCTTGGAAGCCTGAATCATTGCTCAAGCTAAGGCTGATAAGTGTATCGCTTAAAATTGCCTCTTTCTGCATTTAGAGTTGGTAAGTACAAAATAGCCGCTTCAGTGAAGGATTTATGTCCAGGTATAATTTGCTACCTTGGAAACTATTGTCAGAAGAGCATCAAAGGGATGCCGCAAAGTTTGTCAAGAAAGGCCGTCAATCTTGAGAACGTATTTCATTAACCTCCCCGCTAGGGTTGGAACAACTGGGTTCCTCTGTAACTTATTCTGAGATTTCGGGGAAGAGGCTCTCAGGGTGGACCTTCAGCTGAAAGGTGGCAGGCTTTGGGGTCTTTCTGCTGGGCTTGGGACCACTGGACAGCGCGTTACCTTTTCTTCAGAAAAGGGCTGATGAGGCAGTGAGCAGGATATGGAGTTTGGCCTGTGCTTTGCTAATTCTCTGCACATTCCCCAATCTCTTTTATTACCGGGACTTAAAGCTGTGCTACACGGAGCCAACAGGGATTTGAACTTCACTCAGCAAACCAGCTGACTTTGATGGGAATTACTCAAAGTTCATGTAAGGGCTGTAGGACTGAACAGAAAGAGGGGAAAGAGTGGAGGAGGATATTACATTTTTGGATATAAATTGTTGGCTAAAGAACATATGAGATGTGAATAGCCACTAAAGAGCATATTCAGGCTGCCTAGATTTCTCCTGAGTCCCTTTGCCTCTTGGCTGGCTTCAAATTCAGGTCTTCTGATCTTCATTCAGGCCTCCAGAGGCTTTCAGTAGTGCCTGGATTTTGATATAGCCTAGGCAAAGATGTAGGTAAAGTCTAAATTCTGAATAAAAGCGCCAGTTGATCACTATTCCAGCCTCCCCAGGAAGAGCTGTTTACTCCCAAGGGAATGCTTAAGGGTAGAGCCTTTAGAGATTCAGCAGCACCCCCTGCTTAGCAAGAAGATGAACTTATTACCAGTCTGTGCAGCCTCTAATGTTTCAGGAGAAACTTGGATACGGCCATCCTCACACTATTTTTCACATGTATCTCTTTGCTTCTCATTAGCATATATTTTTTGGATAAATGAGTAAAACAGCATTGATATCACCATCTGTTATCGCATCAGAAGAGAGCAGATTTTGTGCTTGTGCTCATAAACTTCCATGGGAGCTTTGTTAAGGTGGATCTAACCAGAAGGGCAGATCTGGCAGCCCCGATTCACGTTGAGCCACGGAATGAGACTGGTTTAGGTGCAAGGTACTGGGGGTGCTCATTAGCAGGTAGAAAGAGATCAGAACAGATGATGAACAAAGTACAGGAGAATATACCAACCAGAACAGTTTAACGGTGGTGCAAACCTTCACATAAATGCAGACTCAGGTTTCACATAAATGCACAGGCAGTGATCCTTAGCCTATGGGGGCCACAAGCAGCAGCACCAAAACACAAGACAACGTGCAAGGAATATGCAACTCAGCATTCCTGGTCAGCATCAGCTCTCTCAAGGCTTTGTGAGTAACAGGAGGCTTGAGAGCCAGGAGTTCAGGGCCACTTTTTTGTAGCTCTGAAATAATATATTGCTTTAGGCAGTTTTACATTTCCCAGTTTTGATTCCCAGCCTGAGTAGAGAGCACTGAAAGTAAGGAAGACTAAAACAAGTGAAGCTTAGCACTGTACATACATTATTTGCCAAATGCTTTCCAATAGTTTAAGCAGATGAAACCCAGCTCTAAGGAACTCAGTTAAACAGCAGACAAGCGTATGTTACAAAGAGAGGAAAAAAAGGTGAATGTATTGGCTTCACAGCAATCACCCTTGTGTGAGTCTCGATAGGAATATATCCATTATAATCACAGGGGTGTGTGCACATCCTAGAGTGAAGATATACAAGGCTTCCTTGAGTACTAAAAACAGCAAAGCAGGACTCACCAAGAGGAACCCTGCACAAAGACTCTCAGATTCTCTTTGCGCACCTCACACTGACAGCTGGACTACCAAGGTGCAGCTCTGCCAGCCCTGGAGCTACCTGGACAAACAGCTCTGCTGTTTGCATGTTTGCTTCCAGAGCAGAGTCCCTTTCAACACGGACAGAAAACAGCTTGTAGTAACCGCACTGAACCCTATTTTGCAAACTCTGTTTGGCTTACCTTGAAGTAACTTGTTTTTCCATCCATACTTCTCTATCTCAGCCTGCAAGATTTGGCTTAAAAGAAAAAAAAAAAAAAAGAAAAAAAAAAAAAGAAAAAAAAAGACTGAACTCAAACCATCTTTTCCTGCCCATTCTGACATACAAGGAGCCTCCGACATCACTGAAAGCCTGCCCAGCAGGTGGATTCAATGCTTAGCAACAAAGACATTTCCCTCTGGTGCTTGATGTGTTTGATGCCTCTGCCAAGCAGCAGGTACAGAAGCATGTCTCTTCCCTGGACCCTGAAGCTGTCCCCATTGCCAAGAGGAAAAAGGCTGCTGAGAAGGGAGAGCTGAGCTGGCCCACTCCAGTAATCGATGCTACAATAGAAGTTTTGACCTGGTTCCTGGCGGAGACACCGCATTGCACCTAGATGCCAGGGGCTGCTTTAACTGCTCGTGCTCACTGGGTCCTTCTTGGGACCTTCTAGAGGAACCAGGCGTGCATATACCCCAGGCAGTGCCATTGCAGAAATATTCATTCTTCATCCCATCTCCAGGACATGTGGCTTTAGAGGAGCCAACCTGCAGTGGAGTTGCCCTCTCTCAGGTCGCTCGGCTTTCTCAGGGAAAAACAACTTCAGCTGACCGCCAGCACAGTCAGTGCTCCCAGTGTGAGAGCATACACGGATCTGCCACTGCTCTTCCTTTTATTTATTATAATTACAATAATTATTATTTAGAATTAACAGTACCAAAAGCAGGTTATGTAGCTACGCAGCCTGTTTGTGCTTGTTTTACTGCAGAGATCAGTTTCCCAGTTACCTTGTTGTCTCACAGGAGGCATTTGGCTGGAATTAGCTCAGAAAAGTTATTTACTCCCAAGTAAGGGTCATCGATATATACAGAGAGGCTAAACACTGCCTCCCTGGATCACCCAGCCACCTACCCCACCGTCCCCACACAACTCCCTCACTTTGCCAGTTGAACAGCCCAAACTCACACATTTTCCTCACTGCACTGCTGAGGGGGAGGAGGGAACAAACGATCCTAAACAAAGCAAAAGATTACATCTCAGTTACAATGGGAACATGGAACCAACGCTGGGCTGGTTGTTTTAAAAGATGATGAAGAAAGAGAGAGGAAGCGCTCACACAGATTTACGTTAAGATTTGATCTTTTCCTGCAGAAGCACACCAAGCTGCAAAGAGGAATAATGACATCCAGCATATTTTTCATGTACAGGCTTCCTCATGAGCAAGAAGTGTGAAAATACGCTCATTTCACCTCATTAGTGGTGGTACTCCGCTCCTTTCCTGGGGAGAGGATCATTATCAATAAAGTACTGCACCCCTCCTTATTGACAGAGTTATTCCCCTTAGGCAAGTTTCCGGGAAGGCGTAGGGGCTTTACGCTCCTGTGTGTTGTGGCATGCAGCATGGCAGTGGTGGGAAGGAAGAACCTCATCGGTAATAAGTTTCACCAACCTTTTTCTCCAAACATCCAAATTAAGAGCAGGCTCTTTGAAAGATGGGACATTTCTCAAATCCTGACCAAAGCTCACAAATAAAGGTTCTCTGCAAGACAGAAATATAGGTTCTCATCTGTAAGAATGACCAACAAACACACACCCCAGCCAGCCCAGCAGGATGCCAGCTGTGCTGATGACACCCAAGCTACCTTCGGCAGATGAGATGGGCATTGTTCTGTGCAGGACCAGGAGGGTGATGCAATGGGCCACCATCAGAAGTCACCAGAAATTCATTTTGGCTGTAATCCAGTGGAGCCCAAACCCAGCCGTCTTCATGAGCTGCTGCAAAGTTAAGGAAAATTCAGCTGAGAAGACTGAGAGGGCCTGAGCAGCATTTCATGTCTGACATTTACAAGTCATTAGGTCTCCATAGTCTGCTTATGGATTTTATAAGCCAAGCTGGAGCACAAATGCTTTTAACTGAGTTTTTTAATGTAGTGATACTAAAGCCAAAAGAAAGGGTCTGCATTTCAAATATTAGACTTTCAATGAAAAAGACATTTTCTCTTTTAAGTTTTCTTCCTCTCCGTTTTTAAAATCCAATGAATATACACGAAATAAGGCTGATAGTGGGGAGCTATCGATTCTAAACAAGATCTGACTGAGAAAAGAGATAAATGGGTTAGAGAATAAGAAAACTGATGTCTGAGGCCTCAGACAGGCACATTTCCCCAGAAATGTAACTCAGGCAGGTAACGCTAGGACAGAGACAAGAGTGTCTATTTTTCTCTACCTGCCTTGTCCTTACTGCGAGGTGAACAAAATTTAGTGCTGCCCCGCACTTCAGCTGCAGTGTCAGTTTTTTCAGACTGGCCTCGTTCACATCAATTACAGCACTGTTCACGTATGCTCAGGAACCAGCACGATGAAGCCCTAGGATACTCACAAACTATTAACTATACCTAACTCTCCTTCCTGAGCCAGCTTGTCAGTCAGTGTAGTTCAGTACAGTTTCCCCAAAATCAGGGCTAGAATTTTACCCCAGAAGCAATATCCTGCCCCTGGTCCACAGCAGGTACACGCAGCTCCTCATCATCACAGACACTCTCACAGGGACCAGTTCTGATCTCACTGGCATCACAGGAGGACAAAAGCAACTCCCTTAAAGCTGATAGCACGAGTTCTCAGCTGACACAAGTCACCTCCTTTGAGTTACATGAGCTATGCCTGCAGAGCAGCAGAACTACCTCAGGACGAGGGTTGAAGCAGGGTTATAGCACTTGAGCTCCTTGCTTAATAAATAAATAAATAAAATCATCTGTATCCCTTTATCATTCTGTGTTTGACAAGTGGAAGGCTGAGGAGATAATATCTGCATTGCCTAAAGGCCCCCTCTACAACAAACTCTCTTAGGAAACTATCAGGTAGCCAAGAAAAATTTTAAGCTACCTAAATTACTTTCAGACCTGGTTTTGATATATGTTATGGAGGTCTCAATGCCGAGAGCTGTTCCACTTTGTTTCTCAGTGCAGAGAGTTGTTCCAGTTGTTTTTAATCAAACTGCTTAATTACAAAATGCTGGGGGACTTACTGCTTTCTTTTTAAGTTTGCTCATTAATCTGTGTTAGATTCTGCTCAAATGAATTATGGCACCGAGCCAGTTCGCTTCACAAAACTAACATTTAAAGAAGTAAATAACTGAAAATGGTTAAAAGGCATAATTATTTTTGTAATGCAACATCTAATTAATCCGTGAAGCTCACTGAAACAAGTGCTAATTGAAGAAAATACCTTAACAAGATTTTCAAAAGGAATGATTAGACATGGTTAGGAATAGGAATTTTGCCGTGCCAGTAACTGAAATCAAGCTGCAAAGTCACTTTCACATTTCTATATATAAGCTAACCGCAGGCAGGGGCTGAGAAAGGGCTCTGTCTCCCTTGCATGAGCAGCCTGATGCAACGCGTTGGTTGTTTGCATCTGTCCGAGGCATGACATGCTAGCCATTATCAAAGACAAGGTCCATCTAATCTTGTATCGTTCATCTGTTTTCTTGTGGCAGTTCCAATATTGCTGTGTAACGTCAGAGGAATGTGATAATGAATAACTGACTCATGATGAAGCCATCATCTCAAAAGCCTTCTATGCAACTAAATGAATTAGTGCTCAGTATGAGCAATATCTTGATGTGACTAAGCTCCCAAGATAACTCAACCGTTTACCCATTAGTGAAGCAAACTGGAACCAGCCCAGAATTAAGCTTCTGGCAGAACACCTTCAAGGTAATTTCCCCGTAGCAAGCGTGACAAGCATACCCTCAAGAGATGGGATCTCTTAAAAAAAAGGAAACAAGACAGCAGTTATTGAAGACATGGTTGAAATTCTGGCTTCTCTGAAGCCCCCAGAGTTCTGCCATTTCACGTGGGTCTTTAAAGCAGGTTACCTGTACTGTGACTTGGGAAGATGCCATGCAGGAGTTTAGGAAACCTGTGTACAGAGAAACATCACCTCTTTCCTTCACAGCACCAACACCTACTTTGGACAATTTCTTTTTCTTGCCCAGGATATCTGCTTGTACAAGATACCCATTGCACCTCGCACAGATTGCACATTCCACGGTGTGGAAGTGAACATGGCCAGTCCTTCATCCTGTACTTCTCCCATGACTCTGCAAACTCAGTGTCAACTCACTTCTCAGGGAGAAGAGGAAATCCTCAGGAAATCCTGAATATCTGAAAGCAAAATAACTATTGCTGGCTTCGAGGATTCATTTTTATTTTTTTGCTCAGATTTTCTCCATATTCAAATTCAACTAACTAATCAAATTTTTATAGTAACCATAACTGACAAAAGATCAAACCTGCCTCTGGTTCTGATTTCAGCCACATTCAGCTGATTACTACACTTCGTTGTTCCAAGCCAACTATTATGACACAGGAAAAAATATTGAAGTGAGTTCAAAAAAATCTTAGAATATGCACCCAAAGTATTAGCTGTTTTCCAAAGGAGTAAACATAAGACAATTTTTGTTTATACAGTAAATGTACTGGAAATAAATCCACAGAATTTATGCTAAACTGTCTGAAAAAAAGGTTATGACAGATCCCCTGGTATATGGTTTTACGTGTATGTAAATGGATAGCTAGAGATGCTGCAAAACAGTTTTTCAAGAAAGATGAAGTAAATCGGCTGTCTGGACTTCTTATTATCTTATTACATTTTTCAGTTCTTTTTTCCACATCTTTAAGAATTTTTTTCCTTATGATTTCTGTCCCTCAACTCATTTTGTCCAACGCCGAGTGCTAAAACAAGTGGTTTTGCAGACAGTGGTTTTTTCTTCCAGCACCTCTTATCGCCGCAGCGCTGCCTCCACGCAGGCCCACCGCCAGCGCCGGTCGCCTCAGCCAAGGCTCGGCAGCCTCCAAGGGTGGCGCTCCCACAGCCTGTCTAGCCGGCCTGTCCTAGGCCTGAGCTTCCTTCCTGCTGAAAACTGTTTTCCTAATATTCAGCTTGCTGCCCCCTTGTTTTATCATCTGGCACTACCGACATCTCCTTCGTCTTCTAACCGCCCTTCAAGTAGCTGTGGAGGCCGCTAGGGCGCTGAGTAGGCCCCTCTGCCCAGCTCTGCGTCACCTGGCTCCCGGTCACCTGGGTGCTGGGTGCTTGGTGCTGGCCTTCCCCCCTTATTCTTGGGGAACTGAATGGAGAAGAATGGGGTAAACTTGAAAATGAAGGAAGCAATTTTTTGTATTTCAACAGGCACCCCCATCCCAAAGCTGGTATGTCATCTCGGTTTCCCCACCTCAGATTTGGGCACACGTCTGATCCCCACAGTCTGTCAGTCCTCCAGCTGGCTGTACCTGGCAGCTCTGGCAATTGTGTTATCACATTACAATTGGAAATTACGCTGCCATTGGATCACCAAGTACCCAATTCATTCCGGAAAAAAAAAAAACAAAACAAAAAAAAAACAACAATGCAATACAACTGAAGTAGAATAAATTAGCCTTTATCCCAGTTTTGTTAGATGGGCCTTTTACAGCTGTTACATTAACATCCATCTGGCTATAGTATTTCTGATGCCATTCACCGCTATCATTTTAACAGCGACATTCTCCTTTCATCCAAATGAAGGATTTGTGTGGGAACAGCTGGACCGCCGTACACAGCGCTCGCGCAGCACTCCCTCAGATCACGAAACATGCAGGAGGGCACATGGCTTCATGTGCCATTTTGCGACTGCAGAAAGAAACCCAGCCTCTGTCCAGAAAGTTTGTCATGGTTTTGCCAAATCAAAAGGCTCAAAAATCACAAAGCCAGCCCAAAAACACGAGGACTGATTTATTTAGATGCTTCATTCAGCAACTGCTAAATAGGAACAAGATGCTGATGTACCTCAGGGGTCTGGGCTTTAATACCTCACAAGTGATACTGAAATCACCCTCTCAGCTGTGCCAGCATTTAGAGGTTTTATTATTCTCACTTTACAGATGAAGGACTGAGTGAGACCTGTCAACAAGGCCCAGTGACGCTGGCAAAGCAGAACCTTTACTCCATCTCAATGTCTGAATTCAGAGCCATGTTTGCCATGCGGCCCTTCCTCCTCACTGCCTCAGCTGCTGTTGATCCATGGCACAAAGGCCACAAGAGTGTGAAACAATGAGAGAAAGGCCCAGGCTGGATGGCAGCTTCACATACTTGAAGACCATGAAGCAGACGATGCAGAGCTTGCTTCGATTTACAGAGAATGCTGTGCGCTACACGGAAATGTCTGAAGGGGCAGCCACACCAAACCTCATTTCATGAGTCCTTCACCTCCACCCATGCACACATACAGAGCTCTACTAGCTTTGTCTCGGCACAGTGACCCTTATGGCCCTTGGCAACTTCATGCAGTGACAGAAGCCCACAAACCCCAGGTGTGCAGTGAGCCACCATCTGATTCAATGCTGGCAACTCAGGTGCACCTCTTTTTGGATTACCTGCGAACCTCCTCACCCTGATATAAAAACTACCATAGGGATTATTCCTATTAGCTGACCTTAAAGAGGTTAAAGCAGAATTAGGACAGCCCAGGTTCATGCTTATAGGAGAGCCAGTTTCAAAGACCAGACTGCAGCTGGTTTCTGAGTTCTCACTTCTCACACAATGATTAACGCTGCTTTCTTCTGACAGCATACGGGATTTTTCCATGTCAAGTTTCCAGCACTTCAGAAGTGGTTTGGAGTTATCAGCTCTGTTCCTTCCTCAGGTCATAAGACGGAAATTAAACATTTTTATTTTTTTTTCAAAAATGAACTCTTGATTTTTGGGGGTGTCTCCAACCCCGTTTGAATACCTTGTTTTCATTTGCATGGAGTTATTCTACTTTTGCATCAGAACTCATGAGAGCTCAGGGAAACAAACTGCACAAGGCCAGGCCCTGGGTCTGATGGGCTCCTGAAAAACCACAGGCAAGTCAAGCCAACAGCTGTTTCAAAAGATTCACCCCCAAAGAGCATAGGCTACAGACGGGGAACCAGGTGTCCCCTCACCTGATCCCTAGCCACGTGTTATTTGTAATCTGGTTGAAGGAACTACACTCTCCCCAAACAGCAGCCCCATGGCAGACCCCACATCAGCAGGAGCACTGCTGACATACAGCACCCAGCATTTGCAAGAGCACTGTGGACAACTAATGCTGCATTAATTATCGCGTGAGAGCCCCTGTTTAAATCAATAAGGATTATAGCACAAGTCTTAAAACTGTAGTAACCAAAAACCTGTTTACTATGCATTAAGTGATGGCATTTACCCCGTGTGGCTCCATCTCTCACCCTCTTCTGACCTCCAACACACTCCATACATATCAGTTTGTTACTGAAGAATTAAAATTCAGTTAACATTCCTGGAGACTTCAATCACAGTGCCCAAAGCCCTGCATATCTCAGCAAATGTACTCATCTTCCAGTGCTGTGATGATCATGATTTTTATTTTTATTATTTTAAATGTCCTTGCCAGTTTCCATTGCAAATCATGCAATGTCTGGTAAGCAAATGAAAGGGTAGAATGTTCTCATGCTTGGGAAACATTCAGTGTGGGAGAAAGTTTCTTAGAAGTAGCTGCACTCTTTTTCTAAAAAGAAAAATACAGTACATACTTGGAAAAGAATGAATTGAATAGAAAAGACGACATTAAGACATGGGTGTATGGAATATTTTGATGGTGGCCTTCAGAGCTGAAGATGTTTCTCTGCTGCACTGGTAACGGAGAAACATCTGGACAGAGAAGGAAACAGAAAGGAGCCTTTATTACAAGCCCTGGTGTCGAAAGAGTGTTTACTTGCTAAAGAGAATACAGCGATGTTCTCTGGCCAGCTCATACAGAAAGTCCTTATTGATGCCCTTACATTATGTCTGCCGCAGGCAGATACACACAAGCTCCAAACTAAACTGAGCTGATAGAAATAAACTTCACCTTTCATGCGCGGCTTTGCACAATACTCCAACTGTAGCCTCAGCAGATGACTCGGTTAGGGATCTTACAAGACTGGGAGCTGAATTCCTCATCTGAGCTAATGTTAGAGGCTAAGGCTACCAGATAAAAACCCTTCCCTTTTGACTACTTCATGCGCATAACCCTAAGCAGTCCCTGAATTTTAGTAACAAGCAGTTGCTTTTTCACTTGATAACCCTTAACTGCGCTGAGCCTGGGATAGCAATGGTTTGTGTAGCAATGCTACACAGGGCCCAGTTCTCCCTTGCGCTAAGGCTTTTACAAAACAAATCTGAGCTGAAAGATCTTTACGCATCACACTGCAAATCAGGACTAGAATCTGCATCATAGTCATTTACATTAAAGTCAGTGCAATCATCCACGGTCCAATTTAGCAACACTCCAAACTTCTGCTTTGATAGATGTGACTACGACACGCAGGGCAGCAGAGAATCATGTCTGAGCTCGTTTAGACATTCAGAGAACTGAATAGCATGGTATAGGTTTAATGATGATTGTATAGAGACCTATATCGCATCTTTCCAGTTCCTCCCTAATTATAACCAGCATATATCTCTCTCTCTCTATATATGACCTATACCGTGAATGATAGGCTGACAAAGAAAAAACAGAAGACTTGAGATCTGTGGAAGTTTCAGTTTGGCATCTCTCATCTGCATGAAATTGGATGAAAAATCATATTTGAGACCATAAGCAGGGGGTGGGTGGGTGTGTTTTTTTTCCCTATTCAGAGAACTTCTGAATAGGATCAGCTTTGGGAGCCAAGCACAGGCTAAGAACAATTTCACATAAATACAGGAAGAACCGATGACAACACTTGGGAATAATCACAATGAGTCAAAACTGCAGAAGTCTTCCCAATGCTGCAGGATCACTTGGAAAAACAATCTCTCATTTTCCAAAGACACTAAGTGATGATAAACGAGGACACATTTATTAAGAGGGAACTTTGCATCTAGTTTTCTTCTCTCACATCACAGCAGAGGATGGGGTCTCTGGGTGCTGAACATTTTTAAGGCAATAATCCCAATGCATTCATGGGACCAAGATGTGACTAATGACCTCGTTGACAGATTCGTTTAACACCTTGAAGGACTCTGCAGCTCCAGAAAGGAGAACAAGCAGAAGGATACTTACTGTAAAGGAAATTTGTCTTCTCATTCAACCTCAGCTTGCAGAGGTTCAAACAGGAGAGAATGTGTGTGCCTCAAGGGAAACTCTTAAGAAATGTGCAATTAAAACCGTATCTGTGTGAGTGCTGAAGGCTGCCCAGTGCCTCTGCCAGGGTGGGCACGAGCTTCAGGCATTCAAAGGATTTTCTCCTTTTAATCCAGTTAACGATGCACGAGCCAAACCAAAATCCAGTAGCACAAATGAACGAGGCAGTTGGCAGCCCCACAGCTTTTTCCTCCTACCATGGATTGCCACTGTCTTTTTGCACAGCGTTCATCTCTTCACCTTGGTTTGTCTCACTTACAGGACGATCACACTTGGTTCCCATACAAGACTACTGTGAATTGAAATTCATTCAGGCTAGCTGAGAGATGATATGGGAATGTAAAGCATTCTCCACGCCAGAGGAGCCTGCAGGCAGGCTTCAGCAGACAGCCATGTGCTAAGCCGGAGCAGAGTATGCACAGGAGAAGAATTACATTTGGGTGGTGGCACAGGGGAAATTATGAAAGCAATTCAGAAGCATTGTAATAAAGTACAATGCACTGTAGTGCTGCTCAAATTCAAAACAGGAATAAATTCTTTCATATGTTAAGTGCTCCCCCAAGTACAGAGCTGCCTAAAGCACGAGGCCCTGTATGGGGGCACCGTGGTACACGCTCAAAGCTGGGCTTGGGTGTATGACACACAACTGCAGCTGAAATTCAAACTGACATGCCCAGGGCTCCTTAGCTGTCTGAACCACAAAAGCCAAATTAAACATTGCTTCAGCTGGAACTTACCCTTTGTACCTTTAAAACCATTATATTAAAGAGCAATGTCATTTATGAGCTGGCCGTGGGGAAGGGCAGGTGTCTGACACTGAGAAATCATTTCAGCTAGGGGTGATAAATCCAATCTATAAACTGAAAGCCTCCAAAATGAGCTCCACATTCAATCCCACCCCTCTTTTTTTTTGCTGCCTTCACTGGGACTGATGCTGCGCTCCAAACCCGAGCAACCTCCCTTAGTGGCAGTGGCACAGCTGTAACCCGAGGTCACAGCAGCGTGTCGCTGGCAGCCTGCTCCAATACCTGCTGAACTCAACAGAAACCTTTCTATAGGCTTCAGCAAGCTTTGGTTTACTCCCTAGGTGACACTGCATGTCTTTTTAAGCCTCACAGTATCAGGCAGTTAAGTGTTATTTTATCTCCAGCCAGCCTGAGCTGACTTCTCAGCAGGAAGCTCGATCCCACCAACAGACCTTCCACTGTGAAGCAGCAGAGAACACATCGCCTGGGGGCTGTTTGAATAATCCCGGCCTTTGGGATGGTTCAGGGAGACGCCAACAGCTAAATGCCACAAAGATCACCAGGGCAGAGAGGATTATCTCCTTACCTCCTAGAAACCAGGTAGGTCACAAAAACATGCCCAGGCTGGTCCATCATTGTCACTTGGGCAGTTAGGGGGTGGGAGGGCACACGGCCACTGAGCACTACGTCTTCATAAGGGATGTTTAGCTTAAAAAAAAAAAAAAAAAAAAATCTGTTTCCACATCCAAGTAGCTCACATCATCTTCAGCGTGTTCACATCCTGTAAATGCTCATGTATTTCAGAATGAAGTCTTGCTTTAAAGGCCTGACAGCCATGTATGGCACTGCTTGTTAGCTCACAAATGTCCGAGTGCATTTAAATTGCAAAAAGTTCACTGCCTAAGAACATCTTGCAGAAACAGAACATGCATTTTCTCCCTTCCATAACAGCCTAAGCCGAAGTTGACATGACAATGATGCAGGAAAAAAATATTTGTCTAGAAACCTAGGGGAGCCATCTCTTACTAGAACTGGTAGCAGGTGAGCAGCAATAGCAGTGATGTTTCAGACAAGTGATTTTCAGACCATTTCATAGGAGGACACAACAGCAGCTCCAAGTTCCTCTTTCCATGGTGCTAAGTGAAGGCAGACGAGCGTGGCTGCCTGGCGGCACTCTGCCCTGCCACAGCCCATCACATCCCTGCTGTCCCACTAGCACCAGACCTTGCTCAGCTTCTGAGCAGTGCCCAGCCTATTATGTACCAAATCAGAACCCTTTTCCAATAACATGACATCCCCTGCATGGGAGTAGTTTTTTTCAACTATAAGATTTTAATATCTATGCTTTGCTGTTAAATAGCTTTTCTGCAGCGATGTTTGCAAAACTACAATCACTGTGACACTGTCACTCTGAGCATATTTGGGTTTGTAAAACACAAACCACATGTCAAACTGTAACATTGAAGGAGACTTGGGAGACTTCTGCCCACTGCTCTGAGCCTCCACACTTAGAGCTGAGTGGCATTTTTAGGTGCCATGCTAGGCATACATTGTGCCCATCTGCACATGAGTGGTCTCATTTCCTTACATTTACAACCTGCAAAAACCACAAATAAACTTCAACTTTATGATTTTCTTTCCAGTAAACTTCAGATTTGTAACTTGGCAGAGGGAGCCATTGTATTTAACCACCTGTGCAGACATTAACTAAACACTCAAGCTCAAAACTGGGAAAACACAAAGTGTTAACACTGCTTAGATAGATGCTTGGGTACCTTCCAAATTCTCTTAGCAGGACCGGTTTGTGAGTGTAGAGCACCTTGATAAAGGCTCTGCTCTCCCATACTGCAGGATGACGTGGGAGTGCTGCCCTGTGCAGGAAGATTTATGGTGTTAGAGCTGTCCCCAGGCAAGAGTCACTGCGAGGAAAGGTGCACACTGGGCTTTGGGGAGGTCACAGCCTCTCCCCGTGCTGTGCTTACTTGACAAAGGTTGCTCGCAAGCTGGAAGCCAGAGATTTCAGAGCTAAGCCCAGCAGGGGTTTCCACTTGTGTTATTCTTAATATTTCATTGGAAAACACCACCAGGTCTGAACAAAGCAGCAGCCTTGTTCTGCCAGGTGCTTCACACGCTTTTAGTAAGTGGCTCCATCCCAAAGAGTTGTAGCTTGTACTGACAACGAACAGAGGAAAAGCTTTGTTAGCCATATTTCATAGGTGGAAAATCGAAGCCCAGATGGAATGAAGTGACTTACTAATGGCCACACAAGTCACTGGCAGAACCAGGGTTTGAACCCAGGTACACCAGCTTCAAGATCCCTGCCTTTACAACACTATCCTTAGCTACGGCTGGAGAAATAAAAACAAGAACTGGCTGCAGGAAAACACTGAAATTCTTCCAAGCTACAGACATAACACAGAGGAAAGCATTATAGCTGCAAAAAAGGCAAATCTATACCATACACTGGCCGTCTTGGACTCTTCCCAAGCCCTTGCAGTTGAACACTCCAGGGACTTTGATTTCAGAGTTGTCATGTTTCAGTTAATTGTCTGTTTTGTTAGGCTCTGATCTTTCTCATTTCTTCCATAAAAACCACAGCGGTGTATGTTGTGCGCACCTAGGAACTGGGTATATGCAGCATTACCTTTAAGTCTGAGTCACTTTGACAGGGGCAGCACAAAGCCTGTAAGTGTCCTTGGCATCGACAGCACCAGGCTCTGGCTGGACCGCCCCAAACACAGCCCTGCTGCCCTCTGCATCACCAGGAAAGCTCCAAACCTGTACCAATACACGGGACTTCCCCATGAGCAGGGGTTGAGGCGCGCAATGAGCCTCCGAGCAAGAAGCCCCCACTAACTGGTCAGCTCAGAATCAGTACAAATAAACCGACATTGCTCGAAAGTGAGATCACTGGCAATTTATTCCTGCCCGAGCCCTACCAGAAAGAAAACAGTGTTTCATGTTGGGGCTTTTTTTCTCTTCTCTCCCGTTCTCATTTCTCATCTCTTTGCTATTTCC
Source organism: Nettapus auritus (assembly GCA_011076525.1). Taxonomy (NCBI): domain Eukaryota; kingdom Metazoa; phylum Chordata; class Aves; order Anseriformes; family Anatidae; genus Nettapus; species Nettapus auritus. The sequence continues at coordinate 3,167,848 of CM021781.1, read as the reverse complement.
ATGTGCTTCCCACCACACTGTGATTAATCTTTTCTAAGGCCTAGGGGACTGGAGTAAAGAGGTAAGTCAGACTGTATCAAAGACCCTACACAGAGGCAGCCAGGATCTGCCCCAGCCTTTGTGGGGCTGCAGCATTCCAAGAAACATTTTCCATCCTCAGAAGTTATAGAGAGTCAGACCTTTTACAGCTCATTAGTAAATCATTAATGAGATATTCCCTTTACCTCTCAACAAGCTCCTTGCTTCCCTCCCCCAAGCCAATCCTAAAATCCTCCGGTGAAAAAGAGCATTTTGTTTTCAAATCCCTGTAAACGCCAAACTCCTTTTCTTCCATTCCCCAACGCATTTTCCAAGAGCTGAATTCAAGCCCCGCAAGGCTTCTGCCAGGGAGCGGTGGAGCTGGAGCCAACCTGCTCAACGTGATCAAGGACATCACCACCCCGTGCTACACAGGCAACGTGCCTGCATCCTGGCTTGCCAAAAAATACCAAACTGAAGAGCCAAAGCCTCAGTGAAACCTGTTGGATACCTGGCCCCAGCAGGGAGCCTCCATCTACACGAGGAACTTGTCAGTGTGGCCATCGGTGTCACAGTGAGGAACAGGTTCCCCTTCTGCCATGTGCCAGCAAACGCTTGGCCAACACCACACGAACATCAGCTACAGGAGTGTCCAGCAACATCAAGTGCACCTATGTGATGAGGGACCTGGAAGCACAGGTGTGTTAGAGAAACAGGCCTAGAGAAAATCCACTGAGAGATGTGCTTTCCAAAAAACAGACAAGAGTTTCTGTGCAGGGTCAGAACAATCGTCTGAACTATTTATAAAGAAATGGGGTCCTGCCAAGGGGCCTAGTCCAAGTCTTCCACTCTATTTACAAAGATTCAGGCTCTCCATCACATCCAAACTTCACAAAACTGCACAAACGCTTAGAGAAATTGTCACATGGCTTCTAGTTTTCTTTTGACTTAAAAAGGAGTTAAAAAAATCCACCATATGTATGTCATGGCATGTTAACACTTATTCCTACCCAAGCCACAGACTTGGAGTATCTGCAAACATTTAGTGTTTTGGTGCACTCATTCTTCCAAAATTATCAATAATCTTGTGCTATTTGTCAGTATCCCTGAAGTCTGAGCTGCTGACACCTTCTGATTGAAAACAGAATTCCCTCATGAAGAAAAAAGTCTGTCCTCAGCCCGAGAGAGAACTCAGAGTATAAGGTTGCTGAAAGATTAGAAATAAAAGCAAAGACCGCCAAATGTTATATATTTAAATATCATAGGGAGTATGGTACTTGGCCATAATGTTTTAAGAGTATGGTACTTGGCCATAATGTTTTAATGTATCACTGATAATAAAGGGGCACGTAAGCACTAAGCGCAAATTAAAAGGTATCAGAGCCTAGAAGATAACTGGAAATCCAGAGTACAATTTTAAAATGTTTTAAATCAAAACTATTATATTCCACATAGATTTGTCTGAAAATTTTTAACAAAAATATCATTGTCAACACCTGAATATTTCACGCAGGACACTGCCTCCCCTGACATTACCTCTCAAAGCCTTCCAAAGATTCTCTCATGCCTGAGAGCCAGGGGAAAGCAAGGATAGGCCCTGCCTGGGACTTTGTTATTTTTGCATGTGGCAGACACCTTAACTTTGGTTATTTGTAACAACCAACCTCCCAACAACAGTGCAGTAGCCATGGATGCCCCAAGGACTAGGATCTTGCATTCATTACATCCCTTCTTGGATTTGAGGGGAAGTCAGTGTGACAAATGGACACTGTCGTGCACCCCAGGAAGGACTGCTTGGCATACAGGCCTGGAGCAACGCAGAACCGAGGCCCAGCTTCAGTGACGGGACAACACCCTTCTGCTGCCCCTGCTTCTCCCGTTTCCTGCTTGTTTTCAGCCAGATCTGGGCCTCAGGGCAAGCAGTCTGGCCTTTTATGTAATATTGGGTTATTAAGACCTTTAACAGCACAGAGGGCTGGAGATAAAGCCTGGAAGACGACGTTTCTTACGCATTCAACAAGGCCAAGGGCCGGGTCGTGCACCTGGGGCACAACCACCCCGCTACAGGCTGGGGGCAGAGCAGCTGGAAAGCGACCTCCAGAAAGGGACCTGGGGGTGCTGGTCCACAGCTGGCTGCACGAGTCAGCAGTGTGCTCAGGTGGCTGAGGAGGCCAACAGCATCCTGGCTGGTATCAGAAATAGGGGGGCCAGCTGGGTTAGGGAGGTGATCGTCCCTCTGTACCCAAGTCCCCCACACCTCGAGTGCTGTGTTCATTTCTGGGCCCCTCACTACAAGAAGGTCATCAAGATACTGGAGTGTGTCCAGAGAAGGGCTATGAAGCTCGTGAAGGGTCTGGAAAACAAGTCTTGTGAGGAGCAGCTGAGGGAGCTGGGGTGGTTTAGCTGCAGAAAAGGAGGCTCAGGGGAGACCTTATTGTGCTGTACAATTACCTTAAAGGAGGCTGTAAGTGAGGTGGGAACTGGGCTCTTCTCCCAAGCACCATGTTATAAGGCAAGGGAAATGGCCTCAAGTTGTACCAGGGGAGGTTTAAGAGAAGTTAGGAGAAAGAAATTAGGAGAAATTTCTTCAGTGAAAGAGCTGTGTGGCATTGGAACAGGCTGCCTAGGGAAGTGGCTGAGTCACCATCACTGGAGGTCTTCAAGAAACTTGGAGATGTAGTGCTTAGTAGCATGGGTTAGTGGTGGACTTCAGCACTAGGTTAAAGGTTGGATGAGATGACCTTAGAGGTCTTTTCCAACCTGAATGAGTCTGATCCTGGTAGTGTCCAGCGCCCATGGAACAGACTTCCTAAATTTTAAGGACTGAAACCCATAGATTCCCATACTAATGAATGACCACAGATGCTTCAAGTCAGCACAAAAATATCTTTGAGGTATTTTACTTTTTGAAGAACATTAAGATGGCAACTGCCAGCTTAAAAAAAGATGGACTGCTGAGGTGCCCTAGCTCTTGAATGGAAAACTACACAGAAAAGCAAAATATTTCTCTACTTGCCAAAGTGCAAAGAGGGAAACCAGACAAGATTGAAATCAGCAATTTTACCCTGACAGTAACATCAAATCTTTCCTAATGGAACCACATGCAACATAAAAGTGATCGATTGCCAGGATGCAAGTGTTCTGGTTGATTTCAAATCAGCTAATTCTAATATCAAGGTACAACTGGGGGAGCCCTTGTTTATGTACAGCACAAGTTACATCCAGAACAACTACTTGGTGGAAATTGAGTTCTAACTCTAGCCCTCAACATTCTTTGGACTTTCCCTGCTTTAATCTCCCTGGATTTTAATAGAGGTTGAATTCTCTGGTTATCACCTATAAAGACAGTCGTAAACACTCCTGCACCCAAAGAGGTGGCAGCAAGGGTACATCAACCCCACAGTGCTGGTAGAGGCATCAAGAGCAAAGCCTTTTCAGCTGGGTTGCAAGCTGAAAGGACAAGGTCCAGTCCCATCGCTCAATGCCTGTGGTGCTCTCCATGCCCAGCTCCCTACCCAAGGGCCCAACACATCACCCTGACACCTGTGTTCCTCATCCTGGCAGGGACAAACTACTCCGTGGTCCACGGCAGAGGTGGCAGAGGGCACGTGCTGCAGGCACAAACATCGATGCCACCCACTGTATGAGCAGGCCAGGTAGAAAGGAGATATGAAGCTATCAAGGCAATCAGTAGATGCCAAAATATTAGCACAGAGGTAATAACAAAGGGGTATGTTAGGAAAAAGGTTCTGAATTAGACCACGATTATGCAAACCAGATGAAGCAAGAACAGCTACAACTAGTTAACAGCCAAGCAAAACCTCCCCATTAAGAGAGATTTGCATTTTGCAAGGGCCCAGAGAGACCTATTTTTCTATTTTATTTCTTTAAGCATCTTTTTGAGGGAAAGGGTAATTTAGCTCAATTTTTCCTTGGATTTTTCTTTAGTGAGCACAGTCTTTTTTATTGGGAAAAGAATAATCTTTTCAGGAAAGTTATTAAAAACGCAAGCCATGTATGTTCAATTAAAATTTTAAATAAGATATGAATTCATTTGCAAAATGTGAAGCGCTAATAACCTTGGCATATTTTAGTCAGCTGCACTTTAAGAACAATCCTCTTCTCCATGAAAAGCATTTTATATAAACAACTTAAATCAGCTCTATTAGCAGTTTTAGAAACAGGGATGTGGTTATGAAGACAATTCCAGCCAGAAAAGGGCAGACATTTGTAGAGGAAAATTAAGGGGAATGTAAATCATTTTCCAATAAATATTCCATACAGAATATTCAGTTCTGTGATATACAATACTGTCTTTTTCCAGAGATATTGCCTTCCCTCCCTGTGGATGCTGAAAGTGATTGCAGTATTAAGTTTCAATTGATTGTTAACAAAACCCCAAGCCTGTTCCTACTTCTGATTCAATCCACTTAGAATAGCAGGCTGAGCTTTTCTAATCTTATTTTAATTTTCCATGGGGGACTGAGCATCCAAAATCCTTGAGAGGGGGCTGGAAGTTTCAGCTGTAGGATGCAACAACCTGCTTCAAAGTCAATGGAAAAAGACTTTCATTTAAACTAGGTCCCTAATGGCCTCGGCGCACTCTGGAAAGTGCCCCGAATTACCATCTTACTCATACAGCAAAATATCATTCTGCCCATATCAGACCTCCAAATACAGTTAATGCTCAGCCTTTGGATGAAAAAGGATCACAAAAAACAGCCCTGGGAGCTGTGCCTCCCGTTAGAGCTGCCTGTTAACGGGCAGCACTGCTTTTCCTCAGTTCACTATTACTGATGCTGGGCTGGGGAGCCCCTGGGCCATGCCACCTTTTGAGACTTCAGTTCTGCATCTCCATTAACTGCCTGAATCCTAACCTGGGGATGTTGTACCTCCATGGGCTGCAGGGGAAACATGACAACTGTTCCCTGCTCTGCCTTGCCTTACCTGCTCACCTCGTACCTTTGCCTTTATCCTGCTCTGCACCTAGTGGGACAATGGAGTTACAATTTGGGCAGATTCACTATTCTTTCATTCACTTTCCCCTTCCAAAACATCCACAAAATCAAAACAACAAAACCAGGCATCCCGAGCACTTTGGTTTCTCGAGTGCCATCCACTCAGGCCTGTTCCTGCAGGTCTCACGCTGGCTGTTCAGCCCAAGCCCTTCCCCAGTCCCAGGCGCACCACATGGTGTGCAAGCAGGAATTTGGGGACGGGCAGATGTCTGGGGACAGCTAGTAAAAGGCTTGTTCAAATAGCCCACATCCTCCTTTAAAATCAGCCCCTTAACCCGCAGTTTAACATGCCTCTCCTGCCCTACCTTCACTCGCTTCCTCTCTGCATGCCTTTTCTCTGCAGCTTAGACATTTTCAACATTAATGGGATAAATACAGGAAATTCCTGCTGCATGTTAAAACAAAGTGGTATTATAGCAGTGTTTCAGACCGGCATATCGAGCTCAGGATAAGGATCCATTACAGCCCAGTGCTTGACCCTTTACGCAACTTGTGGTATACTACAAGACATACAATAAACACTTAAGTCACATTTCTTGAAATACAAGAAATTACTCAAGTAGACCAGCACCCTAACCACCCCACAGGCAGCACCTTCCCGTACCTCTCCACTGCAGCTTTATTCTGCAGACTTCATGAGAAAGATGTAAACAGCAGGCACTTACTCTCTAACCAACCAATTTGGCCACCTTGTGATCATTAACCCAACGTTGCTGGGTCAAGATTGCACACAAAGTATTTCTTCCTTCCCCACTCTCCCCCTTCCAGTCCAGATGTACGCCAGGCTCTGAAAGCAGGCATTTCCCCCATTCCCCAGCCTCTGCTGAGTACAAACCAGCTCCGCTCACTTGCTGCAGCACCTCAGCAAGATACATGCCCGAGATCTAAAAATAAGCTTGTTAGATTATTTGACAGTCAAAAATTAAATGAAATTGGAAGTAGTAATTATTTTCTTGATTATTTAATACAGTCCAGACTTTTATCAAAATATTTTGACATGAGACGATTTGTGAAAATAAATAGGCAATCAGCAAGTCATTGCTAATGGAAAAGATCTTTTTTTTTTTTGCAAGGAAACAAGTATATATTACCTGTCACTGCCATGTGAAAGACATGCTCTAAAAGATGATGCGTTAACAGCACTTGATCTAGAAGACAGCGTAACAGACAGATCAACGGTCAAAAGACAAGAGTCACGCAGCGTCACCACGTACAGCAGTGACTGCATTGTACCCAAAGGTTAGCGAACATTTAAGCATTTAGGAGATCCTGGGGGCAGACACTGGAGTAGAAGTCTGCTTCGCTTGAAGAAAGCCCTCACCATTACCCTAAAATCAGTGAAAAAAGCCACATTCATCTTCCCCCTCATTTCTCAGCCCAGAAACTCTGGGCAACCTAACCAGGGGAGTTAGAGGGCACTTGCTTCTCAAAACATCCACATCAAACACCAACAGGGGGCTTGAACATTGTGCCATGTACCACCTCAGCACTTCAAATTAAACACGTCTAGGTGATCTCACAGAATCACAGAATTGTAAGGGTTGGAAGGGACCTCAAAAGATCATCAGGTCCAACCCTCCCTACTGAAAAAAGTGAAATAATCCTACTATAATCGGAGGAATTACAAATGTAAGCAGAAACAACAGATAGACCTGCAAAATAAACCTGTGAAACTCATTGCCAATGTATATAACTGAGATTGAACATTTGATAGAATTCAGAAAAATACAGATATGTATACGGGTGCTGAGAAAAAATGCTGTGATTTCAATGCCCTCCTTCCTCCAGATGAGTCACGGGACATCTCCTGTCTGAGCCTGATGCCTACCATAGCCGGTTGTGCTCATTCTGCCATGCTATTCATAACTTGGAGTCAGTGAGTGCCAACATTAGCGGAGCATTTCTTGCTTCACATCCAGGTAAGCCATGCCTTTCAAAATCCTACTAAGAAGAGTCTTGAGATCTGCAATAAATCAGCTGTTTAGTGTTAGCTCTGAATACATCGTACCAGTTTGTTACAGCACAAACAGCTGCTATACTTGCCTCCCCCTGCCTTTTTTTTTTTTTTTTTTTTAAAAAAAAAAAAGAGGAACATATGAATTGGGTTTTATTTACTTTAGGGATAACATTAGCATCATTTTCCTATGCTTGCCTCTTTTTTGGAACTAGCTTGCATAACATTTCCTAGAAATATGCTCCATATGTACACCAGCTAGCTCCATCAACTGCACCAGGGCAGTTCGGAGGCAGGGGGAGGAGGGAAATGTCCACAAGCATTTGTTAACACCAACACACACCGAGATGGGCTGTGGCCGAGCCAGGTGAATTGTTCCAAAACAGCAGGACAACTCCCATCAGACTTACACAAACTAGGTCTGGAAAGATTACATTCAGCACAGAAAACACACACCTCAATTTGGAAAGGCCTCATTTAGCATCTGGTGTGGTGTGTCAGATTCCATTTGAGATAATGGGCTCCGGAGACCAGCGGGAGAAAACAACACACTCCAGAGTACATGTGTAACATGAGGAGTTAATCCCACACAGGCATTCATCTTTTCAAAGTATATATTTCTGACAGTTTTGGAAAGCACGCTTACAATTTCCATAATGTTTGAAAACATACAGACACTTTCTCTCCGTGTCACAGCGTCTTGAACTTCTGAGGCCCTTTTCGTGACACCATAAACTTCTCCTTGGAAGCACAGTATGATGTCAGAGGATGCAACAGTACAAGAGGTGAAGAGGAAAGCTGTGGGAGCATTCAAATAGCTTTTTCTGGCCTAAAAAAAAAATAATAAAATAAAAAACTGGAGCTTGATCCAAGAACATTTTGTTCATTTGCTATACAGGGGTGCCTTTTGTACGAGCACAGACTGTTTTGTGGACTCTGGTCCTCTGTAGTCACCATGAAACAGAAAATATACAATGAAGCTAGTGATGTGTTATCATCTAAGACTTCTATGAATGCTATTTCTGTCTTATGTTCACAGTGACTGCTGGTCAAATGTTCATCCACAACTTGATAAAAATACAGAGTTTTAAAGAATTATCGTGGATATTTATAGGTTATTTTCTTCTCTTCTCTTGTCTGCACAGTTGGCACAACAATGCTTATTAGCGTTCAGGTTTAAGTGCATCTTCCAAAATAAATAGCTGCCTTTTTTGTTTGTTTGTTTTTGAAGCTGCTGGTTTCTCACATTCATCAGGGTTAAAAATATCCATATTTTTAATAAACACATACACTTTGATATCATCCAGGTAAGCCAAACAAGTTTTATGCAAGCATAAGTGAACTGCTGTATCCCTCACCTTCAGACTTGACTTGCGCTACAGTTCCAGCAAAGATTTAATGAACAAATCAAATTTGATGCAAGCTTTCAGAAGTTTTGCAGTTCTAATCAGCAAAAGAAGCGTGCTAGATAATTACTGGAGTGTTGAGCTGATATTTATCTCTGTAATCCCCCAGATGAAAGAACTAGATTTCACAAGAACAGTCTTTATATTTAATATCATACACAAAAAGAGACAACACTGATTGAAGGCAAACATCAAGATGTTAATGAACACCAGGCTATTTACGCATTCAGCCCTGCTTAGGCCCTGTGAAACATCTCCTTTGTGGCTATATTTGTGGTCACCAGGATCAAGTTCAGAGGTAGCAATGTTGATTTGTTCTTTTCCACCTCCTTTAGCACTGCTTTGCCCCACCTTTTATTTACTCAATACTGTTCAGCCTCTTCTCTCCTTTCATCACAGCCTTTTCTGCTGGAAATCATCGTTTCAGCAAGCAAGAGCTCACAAACAGCAGCACGCACCTACACCACCGAAAAAAGCCTAGGACCCACTCAGGGCACCAAGAACATTGTGCCCATCAGATCAGCTGCCTCAAGGTTTCCTGAAAATATCAGTCTGCAGTTGGCAGATAGCTCTTACCCCAAACGACCACAGTTTCAGGAAGTTTACTAACCTCGGAACACGAGATACCGTAACATCCAACAGCCTTAGGAGACCACTATTTTTACTCATTTTTAATCAGTTTAATCTGGCAGATTCCAAAACTCACTGAAATTAAACAAGGGCCTAGAGGGGCTGCATACACTTTGGATAGTTTAAACTTCTTCGGAAATCTCGAGTAGAGCACAGCACTTCAGCACATCAGGTTTGGCAACCATCTTCCATGGTATTGTTATATTGACATTCACACCTACACAGGCACGCAAATACTTCTGATTAAAAATTAAATATAAATGAAACAAAACAAGCAGCTCAGGAAGAATACGTGGACTTTTAGCAGTAGAACATGCCTCCATATGCCAAAGGAAGAAAAGCAGAGAACAGATGGCTTTCTTGCTTTGTCTTCAAACCGCTTTCGTACTTATGCTTCTTCATACTTTGGGTTAATATTTTTATCCAGACTCGGTGATTAAAAATAGAGACAGACGGAGGATTGTATTTCATTCTGTAATTAGGCAGACACAATGAGGTGAGTTCTCAGCGTGATACAAAGGAAAATAAAGCATCTGCAGCTCCATTAGTGATTTCCTATGCACATGGGAATAACTTTTACTCCAATGCATGCAATACAAATGAGAATTAAAAAAAAAAAAAAAAATCAAACCCACAAAAACATCTCGGGTTTGCTGTGTTATTAATGAAGAAATACCACTAGGCCTTCTGTCAGGACAGGACTTTGCTCTTCCTTGACGTCAAGCACATGCTTGTGCACTTGGTGACTTGGAGAATGAAGAAATGGACATTATTTCAATGCTGGAAACAACAGTGGACTTGCACTTTTCAAATAGTTTGTATAAAAGGCTGCCCTATAACTAGTTTTAATCAGAGTTCAACAGAGATTTAATGAGAGTTCAACAACCTTCTTGAATGTTTTGTGCAATGGGAGCATCACTGGATGAATGCTGACTCCATCAATGCCCACGGTGAGCCTGGACCACCGCAACGGGGACACAACCGAGAGGAAGACATGGGATCCAGCAGCTGACTTCTCAATAACTGTGCACAGAAAGAAAAGCGAGCGATGCAGCTCTCAGTAAGACACAAGGCTCTGTAAACAAGGAGCAACCCAAGGGCTAATCTGCTGAGATTCCCATGCCAGGCACAGAGCAGGCACAGAAAGGATCATTTTCTGACAAAACACTTGAGACTAAATTACATTGCAATAATTTACTGCAACAATTTGGCTATTTGGAGTCTTAGACCCAAACAGAGCACATGCTTGTAAGACATGGTTCAAGAGGCACCACCCACTACATCAGGTTGCCCAGGGCCTTGTCCAGCCTGGTCTTGAACACCTCCAGAGATGGAGCATCCAAAAACTCCCTGGGCAGCCTGTTCCAGTGCCTCACCACCCTGAGGGAAGAATTTCCTCCTAACATCTAATGTAAATTTCCCCTCTTTTAGTTTAAAATCATTCGCTCTTGTTCTGTCATTATCTGACAGAACAAAAAGTTGCTCTCCATGTTTTTTATAAGCCCCCTTTAAGTCTTGAAAAGCCGCGATGAGGTCAGCCTGAAGCCTGCTCTTTTTCAGGCTGAACAGCCCCAGCTCCTTTGTAGGAAGGAGCTTTTCCAGCCTTTCTTCGTAGGAGAGGTGCTCCAGCCCTCTGATCATCTTCATGGCCCTCCCATAGACCCATTCTAAGAGATCCACATCCTTCCTGTGCTGGGGGCTCCACACCTGGATGCAGGGCTCGAAGTGGTGCCTCACCAGGGCTGAGTAGAGGGTAACAATCTCCTCCTTCCCCTGCTGGTCACACCTCTGTTGATGCAGCCCAGGACACAGCTGGCCTTCTGGGCTGCAAGAGCGCACTGATGCTTCATGTCAAGCTTTTTGCCCACTAGAACCCCCAAGTCCTTCTCTGCAGGGCTGCTCTCAATGAGTTCTTCTCCCAGTCTGTACTCATGTCCAGGATTGCCCCAGCCCAGGTGCAGCACCTTGCACTTGGCCTTGTTGAACCTTGTTAGATTCATGTGGCCCAATTCTCAAGCTTGTTCAGGTCCCTTTGGATGACATCTATTCCTTCTGGTGTATCAACCACACCACTCAGCCTGGTGTCATCTTCAAATGTGCTGAGGCTGCACTTGATTCCACTATGTCATTGATAAGGGTATGAAGCAGTACTGGTCCCAAGACAAACCCCTGAGGGACACCACTTGTCACCAGCCTCCACTCTCTGGATGAAGCCTTCAAGCCAAATCCTTATCCACTGAATGGTCCACTCTTCAAATCCATCTCTCCAATTTGGAGATCAGGATGTCATGTGGAACCATGTTAAAGGCCTTGCAGAAGTCCAAGTAGGTTACATTGGTCCAGTCTTCCCTTGTCAACCAATGCATTGTAGAAGGCCACCAGACTGGTCAGTCACAAATTGCCCTTGGTGAAGCCATGCTGGCTGTCTCAGATCACCTCCTTCTTCTGCATGTGCCTTGACATTGCTTCCAGGAGGATCTGTACCATGATCTTTCCAGGCACAGACGTGATGCCTACCAGTCTGTAGTTCCCCGAGTCCTCCTTTTTTTTTTTTTTCTCTAAAACAACTTGTGCTTTGTGAATGACGGCAGAGTGATGGCAACTCATTATTGCCAAAACAAAAAATACAAATCAGGTGCGAAAAATAACACTAAGTCTGTTGTGCTCAATGTGAGTAGCAGGAACCCACGGCTGACATCTAAACAGCCACGGCAGAGGGTGACAGCCAGCCCAGCAGCCAGGGCAGGGTGTGTGCACAGGACAGGACCTGATGATCTGGCTTTTCCAACACACTCACTCTGCTCTATTTACAGCGAAGTACAACGGCCTCTCACGTCCCTTCCTCTCCCCTCTTAGAAGTGCAGGAATTGCCATGGTGACTGCCTAGTGGCCCAACAATTTAATATCCTGCCGTCAACAGTAGCTGGTACTCAGTGCTACAAAGGAAAAATACAACTCCGCAGCAGGCTGTTACAGAACAGCTAGTCAAGAGGGGAAGTTTCCTACTAATCCCCTTGCCATTTGATATTGGCTTATGGCTTCAGTAGCGGCAGACTCAGACCTTGCCTGCGGAAGCATTTGAACACAAACACAGCATTAAACATGGGCTTACAGACAAGAGCTCCAGCCTGACAGTGAAGGGAACGTTCCCACACAGAAGCTGCGCTCCTGAACTGCAGCAGTGGGGTCCGAGTCACGGGGGCTTCTTTCCCTACAAGAAACAGCTTCTGTTTGGTTCCCCACATCAACAAGAGCAGGCCCGATGTGATGCAAATACAGGTGCAAACCTTAGCCTGCCTTAGTCAAGGGAGCCTAAATCTGCTCTGAACATGCCCACAGCTATCCTGGGAGCTGCTGCAGCCCAGGTAACAGCTGAACCCGTAAGGGGGTAGCCCCCCTCTATATGATATTTAAAGCTGGAGAGGCCGGGGGGTGGAATTAAATGCAGTTACCTCAGGCTGACTTCAAGGGCTCGGTGCCCACAGCTCGGCCCCATTCCCCAAAGAACTCAGCACCCTACAGCACCACAAACTCGGATTTTTCTGGGAAACCTGGAATTGCCTCAGCACCGACGCTGCTGGCCCAAAAAGGCCTGAACTGTTCCCAACGGCCTTGTACAGACGCTCTTCTGGACTAAAACTGCTTTTCCAGTTGTGATGGAGGATTCTCTCAGAGAAATAAAGCAGCATATGGAAAACCCCCAGCACTGCATGTTCTCATAATTTTTGGAACACTGTAAATATTTGAGTCAGTAGATCTTAATCCATAAACACAGCTGGACTCAAGAAACAATGATGGTAACTTATTATAATTTAAACAATTGTGTAACAAAACAAACCAATGATAATCACTTTGGTTTTCTAAGGACAATAGGCGCAACCTTTTCACAAAGTTAACATGATGGTACATGTAATTACATAAAAATAAACTTACATATGCTAAGATAAATTATTCTCAGCTTTTAAAGAACACTGCAGACAAATGACAGTGGAGGGGAAAAAAGCTGTATGGTGCAAAGCCAGCATTTCATATAATGTACAGAGCTGGAATGGTAACTGCCAGCCAAAGGACATCCCTTTTCCCTTCTATCCTCTTCCAGAACATATTAGTTTAATTGCTTTATGACCAGGAACATCATTCCCCTAAGTTCACCCTCAATGTAAGCCCTTGTGCACACAGTTTACATACAAAGAACTGGTGGCTGATCTCTGCTGTGATTAAGGAGCAGAACATTTATCCAAACTACATAAGAACAGACCTGGGCAGTCATCTCACATTTTAAATAAATTAAAGGGGTTTTAAGTTCTTTCCTGAAAGTTCAAATAAGTTCAATTCCATTTATTTCCATTGCCTCTTTGCATTTTCCTGAGTGTTTGCATTCAGCAATATAACCTAGAAACAGAAGTAAACACAATGTGGTTCAAATCTACTTCAGAATTGTCCTAAGCTGGGTGCTATTCTGAAGCTTTTACCAGGTCAGAGAGACGTAAAGCAGATTCAAGTAACACCAAAACACCCAGCCAAGACAAAAACCTATGCAAAGAGAATAATTTGATTACAAACATTTTATACAAGCAAAATACTGATCATGGCTATAAACTCTATTATTTCTCTAACACCCACGTGAAAGAACTCCAGCCTTCATATTTTACATTCAGTTATCAAAAATAACAGGATTACCACCCAAACTCCTAGAATCCACAGAGATCAAGCGAAAACTGTGAATAAGGGCAAAGCTTTGTAAAGTACTATAGAGATGTCTGATGGTCCACAACCACAATATTCGTATTACCAGGATTTGGTCCCCTTGTATACACCCCTTAGAAATCAAGGTGGATAAGCCTGCAAACAAGCTACGTACATGCTATGAGCCCAACTCCCAGCTCCTGCTGAAGGCAGAGCCATAAAATGAGAAAGTTGCCATCTGAACTCCCTACACCAGGAAAAATCTTAGTTCCAAAATTTCTATTTCAAAAAGAAGCACATGGGCAAAGCAGCATATTTTCCAGCCCCTCTCCCTTGCACCGAGAGACAGATGAGCCATATTAACTGAAACTTTCAGAAAATCAAGTATGGAAAACGTCAGCCCTACAGAACAAGTCTGGCAAAGTTATAATCAACAAAAATCAGAATCTTTTAATAGGAACTGACAGGGAAATTCTAGCTACTTGTGCTGCTTATAAATGCTAACATTAGCTGGGAAAGGGATGAAGCCACAAAGCTGAGATCCAGCTCTGGTTTAAAACTTCCCTAAGTTTTCAGGGAATAAGGATAAAGGAGTTCAGTGTGGTCCAGGTGTAAGTGCAAATCTTTCAGAAATAATGAGACCATCTATGAATGGTTAAAGGTTCAATGGAACTCTTCATTCAGATTAAAACTATTTTTTTAATAAAGAAAACCACAATAGAGGAAGATGATTTGAGTTCCTGACACGTGACCCCCTAAAGTCAGCATGCTGCACTTCACTCTGGAAATATTGCTTCTGCTCCATTTGAATATATAAGAGTACACTATTAAAAAAGAAATAATAAATCTAGGACAATGACCACATTAATCCAGACCCCATTTGGCAGGGTCTACCAAACAAGCATTAACGGCCATTTATGCAAGTTCCTAAATGGGAGATCATTCATTGACTTGCAAATGATGTCACCATTTAACGATGGAATATTTCTTTCCTTTTGTGGCTTTGCCACCCTATTTCTGCAAGGCTGCCAGGTAGGTAAACAGAATTCCACTTAATCTGTCTGCAACTTAAAAAAACAATCTACAGCTTGTCCATTGAGGCCAGCGTTTTCAAAGATGAGTGCCTAACATTGGCCAACTAAATCCAAATTTAGGAACATAAATAAGTGCCCTATTTTTTTTTAAAGCCTTTAAATAAGTATCTTATGCTCCACAGTGATCCTATTCCATGCTGTTTTTCACTAAGAGCCTCAGGGCAGGAGGTGAGAGAGAAGGGGGACATTGTGCTATCTGGATTTGTCGTCTCCCAGTGTCTTCCAACCTCCAGTTTACTTACATACCAGGAGGACTGGCCAGAGAACACTAATTCTGCTCCACTAAATCCTTCACCAGTTTGAAATTTAGCTTCATTCCACATCATTGGTACAGCACAAGAACAGTTCTGCAAGAAATTTAGAGGGAGGTGAGATAGTGGCTGACATGGCTGAGAACAGACTCCAATCTGCTTTGATCAGAAAAGCAGCTCCACCTTATCCATCTTCCCCAGCCAACAGCTCTGTCACGGGGCTGCCCCAAACCTGAGGAAGCTTCCTGATGAGTATTTCAGGAAAACTTATTCCTCCAGCTGGCTTAACGCTTTCCACAAATGGGAGACTTCAAACAGTAAACAAACTTTTAATCAAACCATTCTTGGTTATCTCTATTTATAGGACAGAAGTAGTTTTCCTAGTAGATCAGTTTGCCAGTGCAATCTGGGATGTGACAACATGACAGCACGGCTCCAGCGCCACCACCATTAACTAGAAGTCAGACGCGGGAACATTTTCTCATCGTGTTCTTCACAACAGATCTGTGGTGAGGGCTCAGGGGAAAAGAAAGGAAGTTGCTTGAACTTTGAGAGTAGGAATGTCAGAAGTACTCGCCCTACTCCCACTGGGGTCAGCAACAGGAATATAGGCCAAAACTTTCAACAAAATTTTGCCTTATATGTATCAATTTCAAGAGGCAAGAGACTGAGTAATCAAAAGATGTCTCCTCACTGGACAACTGTACCTAAGCCCTGGTAGAAACCCCTGCCCAACAACCATCTAAGATGGGGATGGGATGCAGACCACTCCTCCTCAGCCTCTAAGCACCTTGGCACAAGGCGGCTTTCACCCCACCTCGAGCACCGGATGCAGCCATCCAGCACCTGGGACCCCTTCAATTTGAAGGGTAGGGGCCAAATATCTTCCAGTGTCAGGATACATGCACCTGTGTGCCTCTCAGCCGTAGTAGGATCCCACGGCAACCCTCGCCCAGCACCAGCCAGGTCCCAAACAGTAAAAGCAATTAATGCAGATATTGAAGCACCTTTGCCCTCTGCCACACGGATTCTTTGAAATCAATACCATCAGCAGGATCTTGCAAGCAGCAGCCCAATTTTATGCACAGAGGCACACAGCAGAGGGGATACTGCTGCTGATTTCAGTAGGATCAGATGTAGTACGAGACTTAAATTCAAGAAAGAGCTCCTTGGGCTACAAAGTTTGAGCCAAAGCACTCTCAAGCCAACTTTTTCCTCACTTTCTGTGGTTCAAGTTACCTAAACCCAGAGACATTACAAACTGCACCAAACAGTTCCAGTTGAACCTAACTTTTCAATTCCTTCATTTTAATTCTTCTTTCATTTCTCCTTATTTAGTCTTCCCTCCCTACTATTTTTGTCATTATTAGCATCAGAAAGAATGACTCACAAAAAAGTGCATAAATAGCTACTTATGTTACAGGTCAGAATCCCTCAATATTTTCAATCTTGTAAATGACTGCTGGGTCTCAGTTTGGTATTTCCGTGTAGTGTACCCAGCATCCAAGGCAAAGCAAGTCTGGGCTGGGGGGGAGTCTTTTTTTTTTTTCCTTTGTTTTTCCACATTAAAATAATTGAAGGCAAAACAAGCAAGGTTGCTCATGAAAACCAGTAAAAAGAAACAAACAACTTGGGACCATACAAAATTAGAGATTTTCAAGGAACTCATAGTAAGATCCCACTGAAAATACCAAAGAGTAGAGATACGTTTGAAAATTTCAGGTTGGAAACCTGAAAATAAACCAGTTTCAGCTAATTCACTCCATAGCATCTATGCTGTAATTTTTGTTGTTGGTCTTGAAGCATGCATAATCTGTAACATTTTTTCCATATTTCTACTCTAAAATAGGCCACCAAAAGGCAGCAGGCATTGTAACCTATACCTCCGTATGCTCCAAATCCTGTGCTTTAGCAGTTCGACTCTGTTTAGCCAATCCGTAATCTCAAGTACAGCTTGTTTGTAAGCAAGATTTAACAAGGCTGAAGCTGACCACACATTTAGAGTTCATTTGTATCTTATGTTCTGAATGCATATACAAAGCATCTTGGCCCTGATGCAGAATTAGAAAGGCTGCTGTTCCTAATGGGATGGTCCAAAACGAGGCACGGGCAACCCAAACCCCAAGTAGGGGCTACTTCATCTCCTGCTACTTTGGGGGCTGCAGGTACCTGACATGGTCAGTCTGTTCCCCGTGAAGCTGGCTGGGCTCTCAGCCACATCTCCCATCTGCTCCGAGGAGACTGCGCTGGCTGGGACCACAAGGCTGAAATCAGCAAGGTGCCAGGTGCCCCAAAGGCAGGGGTGGGATGGGATCTCAGGGCAGCAGAAGCCCCAGCACTCAACAGGACCATGTTCTGTCTTGGAAGAACTACACCTTAACGCTTATTCCAAAATGATTTACAAAGGTACAGAGGAGATGAAAGCTGAACATTAGCAAAGAAAAAAGGAAAAAATACATTTTCGGTTGATTTTTGAAAAGTCAATGAGAACAAAATATGGAAAAGTTCTTCCAGATGGCAGGAATTTACTTCAGGAATTTCATTTAATCACATTCTTAGCAAGATGTTTTGATTTGGATGACATACATCAACTGCATACTTAAATTAACAGTCCTTCCTACTGAAGCAAATGTAAAGCTCCCAAGAGTAGGAAAGGGTCTCGGTGCTTTTATTTTAAGTGCAAGTACAGCATGTATGGAGCTGACAGTCCTTTTGTTATTTCTCTTGAGAAAAAGCAATGATTCAAGCCATGCTGCAAGAACGCATCCACTCTGACAGCAGCCTGCAAGGCCGTTTGCCCGAGCTCTCAGTTCTCCACACAGAACTACCAGAGAAACCACCTATTCCCACACCCTTCCTGCTAGGTACGATGGCTGGGTCCCAACTGCCTTGAAAATAAGTGCAATGGGGTGAGAGAGAAGGAGAACCCTAGAAAAATACAAGTGTCCCAGCTCCTATACCAGCTCTTATAATCTGATTCCCGTTCAGCAAGCCCCCGGGGGCATTTGCCCCACGATAATTCACCAAATCAGCGCCCCAGAGGAAAGTCAGTAGGACACCCAGCTCTCATCAGATAGGTCACAGAATCAAAGGGTTTGGGTTGGAAGGGACCTTAAAGCCCATCCTGTTTCCAACCCCTGCCAATGGGACCCCTCCCGCCAGCCCAGGCCTTGGGCACTGCCGGGGATGGGGCACCCACAGCTCCTCTGGGCAGCCCGGGCCAGGGCCTCACCACCCTCTGAGTGAAGAATTCCTTCCTCACAAGGAATCTAAACATACCCTCATTTAATTTAAAGCCATTACCCCTTGTCCCATAACAGTACCCCTGACAAAAAGTCCCTCCCCAGCTTTCCTGCAGCCCCCTTTAGGCACTGGCAGGCTGCTGTGAGGTCTCCCCGCCTCTTCTCCAGCCTGAATATCGCATCCCCCTCAGCCTGTCTCCCTAGGAGAGGTGCTCTAGCCCTCCAGTCATCCTCATGGCCTCTTCCAGACACACTCCAGCAGGTTCAAGTCCTTGTGCTGGGTGCCCCAGGGCTGAACACAGGGCTCCAGGGGGGTCTCACGAGAGCAGAGGGGGACAATCACATCCCTCACCACCCTGCTGGCCAGGTGCAGCCCACATTACGGTTGGCTTTCTGGACTATAAGTGCATTTTGCTGGCTCACGTTCAGTTTTTCCACCCACCAACACCCCCAAATCCTTCTCCTCACAGCTGCTCTCTGTCCATTCATTGCCCAGCCTGTATTTGAGCTTGGGAGTGCCCTAACCAGGTGCAGGACTTTGCTCTTGGCTTTGTTGAGCTTCACGAGGTTGACACAGGCCCACTTCTCCAGCCTGTCAAGGTGTCTCCTGGTGGTATCGCCTCAGTGTGTTGGCTGGGGCTGTATTCCTATGGGCACGGTGTGCGAGACCCCCTCCAAAGTCTCAAAGAAGTCAAACAAAGCTTTGAGGTTTTAGCAGTGAGGGAATTCCTCATTTCACCCAGCTTTCTCACACACTACAACCATTTAACCCACCTCGCAGTAAAACCTGACAGTTCTGAGAAAGCAGTTTCATTAAATGCAGTACAAGTGAGGTTTGAGAGATCCTACCTGCCTTAATTTTATTTGTAAAAGCCTGGGAGGGGAACACAGATGAAGAGACAGCACACGAACAGGTCAGGATCAGAATTATCACACAGATTTCCTACATTTCAAACAGACTTATCTCTAAGGCCATAGCACCTCTCAAATACAGCATTAGAAGCAAATTTTGGTAGAGGGGTTTATTAAGAGATGAAACTCAGTTTACACCTAAAGCGCACATCAAAGTTCTTAAAGACGTTGAGAATTTCATCCACCTCCAAAACACTGCAAATGCAAACTATCTTCTTGCACAGCTTCTTCCTGCAGCTGTACTCTGAAGGGAGATATACATACACATACAGGTATGTATATTAGTTATTAGAATAACTGTAATAAGGCCTTTTGTTTGGCGACTGTCTATTTCTAAGAAGTGAAGCATGATGAGGTTTAGCTTGCCAGCTGTGCATTTCACTTTCCCATATCCCCAAACAGAGATTTAAAATAGCCTGTTTATCAGATGTGTATCTAACTCATATTCCACTGTGAGGTCTAAAAAGGAATTTCCATTCTTACAAATGTCCCCCTTGTGGGGCATTACCGTCTGTTCTGATCATTGTAAAGGGTCCCTGTTTCCTTCTAGTCCAAAACCCACTGAAGCATTTCTTTAATGACTATAAAAAAAGGCTAGAGGCTTTCTTGCCTTAATTTATATACAAATACATTACCAATTAAAAGGTAACTGTGAAAAATAAGGCTGATAATGGAATGCCTTCCGCAACCTGAACAGGAGCATTGCTACCATGACATTGAAATAATTAGTTAATCTACCCTCTAATTTGTCTCAATTTGCACTAGCAGAATAGAAGCTGCTGCCTACTTGATTTCTCATTGAAAACAGTGGTAGGAAAACAAAGAATTTTTCCACCACCCACCCATTTTGCGCATAAACTTTTTCCTTCTTTCCACCGCAACTGTAAATCTGGAATACAGCTCCATTAAAGCAAATGGAGTTACGCTCCAGGTTCACTAATGAAAGCAGAATTTGGCTCAGCACCTCTGAAATACACCGAACTCACGCATTTGCAAATGCCTCGTGACCGCTGCCAGCCTGCTGCCTATGTTCTTGTTCCACTGCCAGGTTTCTCAGTGAACAGTTTACAGCAAGCAACTTGTGTTGAATGGAGACCTCTTTCTCTTTTTCCACCACCACCCTTACTCGCAAAGGGGTTCTGATAACTTCATCACCTGCCAGATAAAAGGCAGATCCCCCCGACCCAAGGTGCACAGATGGAAGGGAACACGTGCATCAGAAACACAAGGGGGAGAAAAGGAGTTCAAGGCAAAAGCCTGTACCTCAGAAAAGGCTCTCGGCATGACACAGATGCACATTTCTACCAGGGATCAGCTATTTTACTACCCCTTGCATGGCCAGATATATGACTAATTCAAATCCATTAAGAGATGTTTTGGAATCTGCATGCTTAAAAAAGGTGGGAGAGAACAAACTGATGAAGATCTTACTTCCTGTTAGTTGTAAACTTTCACAAAGTACATCGCGTCTTTTTCAGAAACTATTTACCTGCATACATAAGGCATGATACTTTATTTCCCAAATCGATCTCCATTTTGATTGCTTCCATGAGATGAAACACCATTACCCAAAAAAACAAGTACAAAGTGTACAAGTCAGAGCAAGCATTTGCCAAAATATTAGTCTTCAGCACTTTTTAAATAAACATAAGGGCATGAGATGACCTTTAAATTGCTTCTTGACACATACTAAATCTACAGAAGTAAGGGAGATTCTCTGGAAAGAGCTGTAAATTTTGGTATTCACAGTGTATTTTTAGCATATTCTAAGAATATTTTGTATACTAAAAGAGTCCTGCATGCAGCAAAAATTCAGGGATCTCATCAGGCTTTGAAAGTCTAGGGCCTAGGTTAAATGGCAATCAAAGGAATATGGATGGATGGCTTGAAGCAAGCAAAAAATAGCCACCAGAAACCACCAGAAGCTAATCAGAGTTTGCATCAATAGGGTGACACCCTTCTGTTACCCACACACACCCCTCATGCTTTAAAGCAGTATTTGGGGATTAATTAACAAAAGGTCCTTCTCCCAGACACCCTCCTCTGCTTCCGAGACACAAAGCACAAGGGCCAGGTGACAGCAGCCAGAGGTGCAGACACTGAATCGGAGCAGTAAGCCAGGAGAAGCCTTCCCGTGCTCCCCGTTTTCAGTGGGTGACTTCTGGATCCGAACGGAAGGTGGGTGGCAGAAGAAATTATCACAGGAACCAGCAATGCCAAGAACAGCATAAGGAAAACAAGCAACACAGATGCTGTTTGGAGAGAATCCCAAGCGGCCCTCTGCATCTACGGGGTGCATCAGTTGGACCCCATGCACGCAGTGGGGGATCCGCTGAAGATCTGCTTAGCCTACAGAGCCTGCCTCAAAGGGAAGATTTGTTTCATTGGGAAGGAAAGGGGAGAAAGGATCGCAGATGGCTGCTCCAGTCTGAATGCAAAGAGCATCCTTTTGCACCATGAACAGCAAATTTCACAGGGTGAATGCAGCCTCGCAGAGCTCCATGTGGTTTCACCTGCACCTACTTGGTACCGTCACTGAATTTGGTCACAGCACCACGTAAACTGTGAGAGAGGTGCAAAGAGGCATCTTGTACCAGAGGTGTGATGGTGTAAAAACATCACGGGCTTACACACGAGGCAGATGGAAACTGGATCCACTACAGGCGACTGCAAGTATTTGCCACCTCAGGCTAAACTGGATGGGCTGAACATCCCATCTAAATGAAAGGGACAGTAGTGCGAGCCTGAAGGAACCGCAGACAAGGACGGAGTAGAACACGAGGAGAATTTGAAAGAGGCTGCATTTCCTGGACCGTGGCTACCAGCTCTGGAGAACTAAGGGGCACAATTAACAACTTCCAAGCTATTCAGTGTATCGCTTAAGAAACCCAGCACCACGAAAACCAAGGCAAAGTCAGCAGGGTTAGACACCACTCACTGACTACACATTTTTTAACAATAAAAGTGAACTGCCAACACATTTCTCCCTATTTCTCGCTCACATGCGTTCCCTGCTAAACTCATACAAAGCTTTCAGAGCCTGAAGAAGCGGGCTGCTTTGTCACACGTTCCTGAATAAATCAAGAAGTTGTTCTGCTCTCATTTTTTCTGAGAGGAAAAGTGCTGACCAGAGATAATTGTGCATTCAGTGTTGCCCAATTCAGTCTGTAGCAGCTACAAGTTCAGCTTCTTCCCACCCTGTCATCTCCTTGGGGCAGTTCCTGGTGGGGAGCACCGGCAGCTCCCTGTACGAGTTTCCATGGATCCTCCCCTGGAGTATCTCTTCCCCCATGCGCTACACTCAGCCATTTCATTTCACAAAGAGTAAGTCACTGCGATACGGAAACCATGGGGGCAAATCAGTAGTAAAAATGAGCAAGTGAAACCTGGACTTCGATTACATACAACCCCAACCTCCAGCCCTGCCATTTGTGACACTTTGATCGGCACAGAGAAGTAAATGCTTTAAGATGAATGACCGAAAAGAGTTTCACAGCTCTATTTCTGTCCTGCGTAGCAGACTCCGTACCAGGCAGGATGGCAGAAAATCCCCTCCCAAGGACCTCGCTCAGTGCTGCCACTGCAGACCAGATCCAGCTCGGGGCCTGCATCGCCTGCTAAGGGGGCATCAGTAACGCACACAGCCATGAAGTTAAGGCAGAGAATGTTTTGATTGTTAATTCAAGATGCTCTCAGAGCTCTGTGGTGACCCAGCTGGTCATTCCTGCTCTTGTTTGTCTGAGCAGAACAGTCCACAGATCGCAGTGGTTATGAGTAAGCAAGCAAGCATGTGTGCATTTTTGTTGACAGCATCTTCCCAGAAATGATCACAGAACCCGACTGGTACTCACGAGGTCTCACCCTCTTTAGATTTTTTTTCAAATACGTTATACATATATATTTATAAATCTCATTTCAGATGAAAGCTGTTCCTTCTTCGTCAGCCTTCGATAACTTCCTGCAGACAAAGACGTACAGAAGCTGCTGCTCAGCACGGGTGCGCTTCTTGCACGTATTTAAGGATTGCAAATAGTGTTCTCCTTGGCCACATATTTCCACCCATGGGGTGATGTGTTTACATACGCTGTGGTACATGATTGGGGATTACTTGGGATATACTGTACCTCTAATATTTCAAACCCAGCATGCCACATGCTGGGAACCAGGTAGCCTCAGCTGTTTGACTTCTGAGAAACAGCTCCAGATGTGAACGTGTTATCTTCCCTTTTTAGAGATGACTCCCCCCATGATTCCCCCTTTTTTTCCCCAGAAATGTGAAAACTAAACTTAGCAGAGAAATAGTCAGAAAATAGAAGAAAATTACAGTTTGTGCAATATGAAATGCATTCAGATAAACCAGGAAAAAACTACCAAAATAACTGCAAAATTTGTAGTTCTCTGGAAAGACCAGGGCTGTTTGTTGGAGCATGGGAATGGACCGACACATTCCTCACACATCAGGATGCCTAAAGATGGAAGCAGGTAAATTTAGATCGTTTTCATCATTGCAGCCCCTGTGTTTTTAAGCCTCTGGTAAGACACAGCAGGAGATCTTCAGACTGTATCAGGGCTTAGGGGATCCAACAACTGAGGCAGGAGGTACTTCAGGAACACCATCCTTGTGCTACGTAATTTTCTCCCACAGTAGCAGTGCCCTTCCGACCATTGTGCTAACGTGTAGCCCACTGTCATTGTGCCCGAAGGAATTCCTCATGGAAGAGGGGACCTTCATGCGTGGGAAACTGCAGAGCCTCAGGTACTGAGCAGTGCACTCATTGACACTGATCCTGGGCAGTGTTCGGTTGTGCTTTGGTTCCTAGATAACACTGACACAGATGCCAATGATTTGCCCAACCCTCCAGAGCTCACCTGCCACCCTTCCCTGCCCAAGCACACTTCTGAGCAAGGCCACAGCTCTGCAAGGCCACCCGTCCTGCTGCACATACAGAGGAGAGAAGACAGGTTGCCTTCAGAAGAAGGCACACTACTGGGGGAGAATCAGGGTTTACCTGGCTTCTTGTCTCCATCACCTCTTTTATAAGTCCAGAAGACTTCTGCCTCCTTAATGAAGTTTTGGGGAGTTGAAGTACTTTGGAAGCCCGATGCTCCTTATTACCTCACCTAGAGGCCTGAAAAGCCGGCATCGGGACTTCTGACCCTGAGCCCACAGCACACAGTAGAGCTTAATTAATGGCTTGTTGGAGACTTAAGTGCACATCCTACACTTACAGTCATTGCTTACCTAGAAGCTGGAGTATGCTGTCTACTTCTCACCTTAATTGCTTAGAAACGTTGGTGTTTTCAGCCAAGTGAACTGGCAGTAAGCACAAGAGAGGATTTAGAAGAAGAAAAAACAACTGATCCTTTGGGGAGGGCAGGAGCCTGGACCACCCCCTGCAATTGTTGCTAAACACTCCGGGATCCTCTGAGGGCAGCTCAGTCACTGCCATGCTAAGGGAGAGCAGAGCTACACCCTGCTCAGAGCTAATTAGTCTGAGAGGAGTCACCGCTGGTTCCGTACAAGACATGAGTGGAAGCAATAGATCAAACCCAGATCTTGAACTCGGGGAGTAAACACAAGGCATATCCAGGAGGAGCTGCTGGCAAGCCCAGCACCCGAGGAGCGGGGAATGTTCTCGTGACCCCATCCGTAGGCATCCCAACGGCTCCTCTGAAATTTCACAAGCGAGGGGATGTCCTAGATAATGGATGGGAGCCCAGCTGCCCCCAGATGAGGGAGCTTCCTTTGTGCACAAGTCCCCGAGTTATTTCGGCAGCATCTGGCAGCGCCGCTCTTGTTAGGGCTGCAGATCTATTTATAAAGCCTGATTGTTCGTTTGGGGACAGCTCTTGGCATACGAGGCCTCAGGAGAGCTGGAGCGATCTGGTTAACAAAACATCCAGCAAACTGGGAAATCAAGTCTGCTTTTGATTTATAATGCAGCAACTAAAATTATGATTTGCCAGGCTCATTTTGGCACTCTCATAATTCAGCTACAGTTCTGATTATTTTTAAAAAAATAATAATTAAAAACCCACCAAGTTTAATTACCATAATTATGGAAATACTGAGTGAAAAGGACTCAAAAATAATGAGACAAACTCACAGCTCCAACTCCGCCAATTAGCAGGATGTTAGCTTTGGGAGAGAAGTCTCAGCAAGGAAAAAGCTCCCGCTGCAATGGTGCCAGCAGAGAAGGGACAAACCCACCTAGCGCCTAGGTTATATCACAAACCTCTTGCACCCTCTTGTGCTGAGGTGTCAGCATTACTTTGGCTTGGCTGCCTCAAAACGAATCGCTCTGCAGCGCTTGACCTTCAAAGCAGCTCTCCTGCAGCACACGCAGCAGCAGCGCGTCGAGGGCTCCTACGGGCACCCAAGTGACGAACTCATTTTCAGTGCACGACTGAACATCGCCCATTTCCAGGCTTCCGTGGGTCCCTTGAAGCTCTCATAGGTGAGCTCAGGTGTTTGTTGAATTCAGACAGTGTTGGGAACTCTGTAAAAGTCACTTGGCGGATGTAGCGTCCCGCAAATCTGCCTGGCCACAGAGATAAACTGCACCTTTTCTGGGATTCCTAGAAGGGAAAATGAAGCTGAGCACTGATAAACACAAGGAGGATCCCTGTAAAACACGAGCAATTCTCCAGCACTAAGGCCTCGGGTAAGGGTTTTGCATCCAGTGCAGGTGCTGCATTTTAAGCAAAGTGCAGAACTGGAACACGTTAAGAAGAAATCAGCAAGAATGAGATGTCTAGAAACAACCATGAGACAAGGCCAAATGATCAGGCAGCGTCCTGCCTAGGAAGGATGTCTTCAACTAGGCAAGAGGGAACTGAGTTTCTCCTCTCCACTCCCGGATGACAGGATGAGGAATAACAATGCTAATTTGAACCATGGGAGACTATGGTGAAACATTAGAAAGACAAAAATCTCTCCAATCAGCCTGTGCAAGTATTCCCTCCCTGCAAATTGAGAACAGATTAGGCAGATACATCAGGAACAACCCAGGTAGATCCTGCCTTGAAGCAGAAGGCTCAATTACACGATTGCTCAAGGTTCCTCCCAGGCTTGTTCCTAGTGCTTACAGCTCTGGAATTGTTCCTCTCTGATTAACACCCAGGCTTGTTTTCAGAGTATTAAACACAAGCTTGTCCAACAGCTAAACACAGAAGTCAGTCTCTGGCAGTCGCGTACACAATCCCCGGCACGGTCTGCATCTCCTGCTGGTAACACCGGCGGCAGCACTAATTTGCAGTTCCTGATCACTGAAAACAAAGCATTTCTAAACATTTTGCCATTTTCAATGCAAGTTTCAGGCTAGGTTAAAGCTGGTTTGTTACAGAGTGAAAAATTATCAGGCACAAAATCCACAGACCAACCACCACACGTGTCTAAATCAACAGAAAGCAGGATGCTGAGCTGCTGCTGTCAGCGTAGCGCCACAGCCTCCTTTAATCCTGGCCCATTCCTTCCCGAGGATGAAATCTAAATATCCTAAATAAAGCTCAAAGAAAGGGCCAAGATCGCAATAAATTCATCTCTGGAACAGGGACGACCTTCCCAACACCTTCTCTTTGTGAACGCCGGAGTGCTGCAGGAGGCGTGGGGGATCTGTTAGCCTTTGCTGTGCTGATTGGGAAGCTTCCAAAGCATCCTTCCGGGAGGGTAGGACGGGCCTGAAACAATTGAAACCAAATTGCATTCGAATCCATGAATCAAAGCACTTGCAATTACCATTTCAAGGCAGGTGAAACAATAACAAATAATGAACAAAGATGTTTGAAGTCTTTGCTGATGCACTCCCTGCTTACTAAAGAAACTGCTAACTGGACACATTTTCAACAGCGCCAAGGTGATTGCCTGCGATAGCCCCAGTTAATCAAGTCTTTGAGAAAAATGGGGATGTAATCTCCTGTATTGTAAAGTAGTATTTCAAATCTCCTCCAGCATCCAATGTAGCTTTTATGGTCTTTGCTTAGGTTTAGACCAGAGGCCACATGAATTCTATGCCGGGGTGCAACCTGGCCCAAACAGTGCTGCCCCTTTGACCCCTCAATACGGGTTAAAAACCACACGGGTCAGGAGCAATCCAGGCAGGTCTCACCGTGTGGGTTTACAGCATCCTAGATGAAGCTTTCTGCATTGAACACTTAAGGTCTTGACAGGATTTACATAAAATTTTATTACAGATCAAGACTCTTTAAGTGTTTTCTGTATTATTGGAGTTTGTAAAAACACAGGCTTCTCCCCCATAAGGAGGTATCTGCATGCTGATGACAGGTTCCTCTAAAAATCTCTCAGCAGCTCCTCAGAAGTGGTCACAAACCACAGGGTGAGCAAGTGGTTTCAGTAATGTCCGTGTATGCTTTTCTTTGCGCCTCAATCCATCTAAAACCCTGGCCACAATCCACCTAACCCTTGTAAGGGGGCATCCGTCAACCTTCCTCGGGGCAGCTCAACAGAAGAGCTGCCACCCCCAGCCAGCAGCACAGAGGCCTGTTGGGGTTAGGAGAAAACCTGGGACAAAGCTCTGAGGTCAGCAGAAAGGCGACATGGAGGGCAGGCAGAAGCACCAGCTGCAGCAATCAGCACTGAGACCACGCAGAGACAAAGGACTGCCACCCAGGAGGACCCGGGGACAAAGTCTACCACCAGGCTGTGCTGAAGGCTCCAAGATGTGAGCGGACGTCTTGGTGGCCTCCAGCTGCCAAAATGAATGGCTCTTCTTCTGACTTCTCCAGGGCATTACAAAGGCAGAGGTTTGCTGCTTGCGCTGTCGAGGCACTGCCGTTCCCTAACCCCACGCAGAGGTTCATTTGAACAGCACAAGCCACTTTGCAGCAATGATCTGCCCAAGCTGTTTCGGTATTGGGCTGAATAGAAAGCAGCAGCCTTAAGTACCAGTGAGCTCTTGGCTCAACAGGTACAGAAACCAGCAAGCATTGCTCATCCCCTAGTCCTCCCAGCTCAGCCTGCTATTAAAGCATTTGCTAAATCCCCTATCAGCAGAACTGGAAGCCATATAGGTAAACTGAAAACAAAGCTGGCCTTTCCGGACGAGCTGATGGAATAGGAGCGCTTGCCTGCAGAAGAGAAAGGGGAGGGGAACTCGCTAAGCCTCATGCTCTGGGGAAGCCACGGCTGGATGATTTCTGGGCACCCATCCTGCTCTTGTTCTCCTGGAGTCATAGGGCATTAAGTTCACGTCCGTGTAGAGCTCACGCTACTCTGGATCTGGTGACAGCGACGCCCCGGCTAGCAGAGAGCTCCTCTGCTGACAGGCAGCTGGGTCGGGACCCAGCCCGGCCCTGCCGCAGCCCCTCAGCGCCTGTTTGCCTTGGCCAGGGCCGCAGCAGCAGCTGAGCTCGGCGAGGTGCACGGCGAGCTCAGCACCACTGCAGCCCAGGTTCGTTGCTGGCAACGCCACTCGCGCTCCGAAGATCGCCTGCTCCTCCGTCCCCTGAGCAGGGGGGAGGAAACAGGGAGAGGAGGAGCGGACAGAAAAGGAAGCTGATTTTCACCGCAGCTGCAAGCTCCGGCTCTAAACTGCTAACCCCTTTGCTCCTTGGAAAGCTGACTCCCAAATCCCTAGGTGTTTCATTATCTCTTCTGCTCCCTCCCCAAGTTTCTCTCAGGTAATTGTTCCCACATAGCATCTGCTTCAATCCGAGCCAGCTTCCTCCTTCACTGAGGTTTTCCAGCACAAGCGAGGCGATGGCTTTGTTTCAGCTCCCTCGATCCCCGCATAGGCAGTAAAAAGCCTGAGAGGCAAATAAGCGAGTTTGTGGAGGGACCAAACCCGTTCCCAGGTAGGCTGAGCAACAGCAGCCCCGTGGGAAGCTCTCTTTGTGACACCAAGACACAGACCGAGCACAGAAGCAGATCGTACCAGCCGGAGGACATGACCAGACGCAGCTGAACGTGCCTTTAGCCCCGCTCACATGTGCTGCTGAGGGATTCCTCCAGCGCCAGGAACAACCGGGGGATCGTCAGCCCCGCGTGGCAGCGGTGGTCTCAGAGAAGTCACCGTTCTGCTACCAACGGCCGTCAAAAGGAGCTGCGAGAACTTGCATCTTTGGTCCCAGTTAGGTCATCGCAACCCTCACAAGACAAGCGAGGGATCATGAGCTCATCCCTTGGCAGGAAGGGACTGACTGCAGCTTGCAATATTCATCGTAATTTGGGTAATTTAATGCAGAGGGTGAAGTTCTCGGCCAGGGTAAATCAGAGCAATGTCAATTTTGCACTATGGAAGCACCTGGGTTAGCCTGTTAATAAGAGCTTAACTTATTTTTAAAAATGTATTCTGTTCACCTTGAAGATGACCCCTTTAAAACCGTTCTTTTGGTTTTAGGCTGCTGTAACTGTCAGCTAATCGCTAGCCGGTCACTGTTACAAAAGGCAAAGTGCTCTCCATCATGGCTTTGTCTGGTAAGACCCAGGTAAGTGGAAAAAAGCACGGTTCAAAGCTATTTTAATCAAGTTGTTAGGATGCATGCAGATGATCATGAATCTCAACAGGCAACTAATAGTAAAAATAATTGACTAGCTTTTTAAAGTGTAGTGCCGTTCGCTGGGCCAAATTCAATACTGCCGTAAATTCCTGGAAGCACCACAGGAGGAGATGTATCAGGGACCTCAAGCCTTTCCCATGAAAGGGGATCACCAGGCAGGAATGTTTCATTGCTCTTGGCATCAAGCAGAGTAACCCTGAAGGACAGGGCACTACAGCGGAGCACCCACGCAGACCGGGTTATGAATACTGTGTATTCAAAAGGGCAAAGAGACGAAAGAGCAGAGCAATACAGGCACTGCAATAAATAGTCCTCTTGATCTGTTCAGACAGCATTGTTCCTATTGAAAGGCAATGGAAGATCACACCCTGGTCACGGACATGCCCAGGAAGTTCCCAGAATCTGGGTGCACATCCCCAGCTATGGCCTTTGGTCCCCGTTTTCTTCCACAGCTCCTTCCCCAGACAAACTGCTGCTGAAGCCAGAAGGCTCGTTTCTTGACACAGACGCAGGAAGCTCAGCGTCTCCTCCTCCTGGGCTGGGTTCTGGGAAGACCACGCTCTGCATAGCTCTTGGAGCAGCTTCAGCATCACCTCCCCGAGGAAAGGAACACGATTCTTCCCCCACTGCCACCAGTCCTACATCAGCAGCGCTCCATCGGTGGCAAAAATCACCCCCCAGTCACATAAAAAGTATCGGGTCCAAAGATTTTATGCTGAGCCTGAGGCTCACGGCCATGACCTACAGCCACCGCCGTGCCTGCGAGTGATTTGCTTTGCTAGGAGCAGGCTTTCGGACAGGCTTTTAACCTGAAGTCCAGCAGCTGAGTAGGTGGCCACTTAATATCTCTAGGTACTTTCCGAGAAGATTAGGTGAAAGTCCAAATCTAGGTTGACATTCCCTCTCTCCGAGAAACAGGCCTGCAATAAATAAGGCTGTGTGCAAGTTGTTGTTCCTGCTAGAGCGCTCTGCGCAGCCACTTACTGCCAATATGTTCCTCATTAGCACTCTGGGAAGCTGCGAGTGCATAAGGCACTCTGTGCAGCCCCATTTTTATTCTCTTCTCCAACACATGGAAACACTTTAAAAGTAAGAGCCTTGGGACCTGTGCAAGGGCGACAAGTGACAAGATGAGAAGAGGAGACCAGAGCCAGCCCCTTACAAATTTGAACCATCCAGTCTTTAATCCACAACAACCAAAAAATTGATGCTAAGCAAACCTAGACCTTTTTCAGAAAGTAGATTACACGCGTAATGGAAAAAATATAGGCACGGGGAGTCTGGCCTACAAAAATTGGTTGAAGTTAAGAGCCTTCACTTTGCTTTCCATGATTAATGGAACTACACGCAACTCAGTCAACATTTCCATCCCCTTCTGAGCCTATTGAGAGCCTTTTTTTTTTTTTTTTTTTTTTTAAGGAAAATGGAATTTTAAGACTACATAACATTTCCATAGCTTACAGTAATGAGGTGATCAGCAGTTTCCCTCTTCAAATACTATCTACCTCTCAAGACTCGGGGAACGGAGCGGCATTGCCCTCATACCTCCCGCTCTGGGCAACATTTCCCAGCAGTTCCAATTCAGCAAGAGGAAGGGCAGGATCCTTGCAGGAGCAGTGCCACAAAGCTGGCCTGGTCCTTGAAGGAGGGGAAGAAGGTGACATCCCTCTTTTGTTGGGCCTGATGCATCACGGGGATGCCCAAGCCTCTCCATAAGTGAAAAGAAGCTCGACACAAGCAAATTCCTACTGGAAGAGCTGAGCCCTAGCGCTGAGCAAAATAGGAGGCCGATAGTGCCAACCCCACAGGACTGTAAGAGTTAATGCTGTTGGAAGAAATTTGTGCATGTGCTTTCATGCCAGTGGAAACATAAGAAAAAGCCTAAATTCTCCGCATTGGCACAGCAGGTTCAGCTTTGATCTCTCAGGAGGTTCATTTCCTTCATTAGGCTTTTCTTAAAATTCACTTTATGAACCCTTTTCATTTCCCCCCTGCATTCCCCCAACCCCCCAGCTCCCCAAAGCCTTTTTAGATTCATTTAACAAAGGGGCAGGGTGGGGGAGGAGAGCCTCATTTAATTGCCACTAACCATTACCTGCAGCTGCTGGTCATGCACAGGGACCCGGAGTCATTCCTTGTGCAAGGCACAGGAACCGAAGGAGGGAAGAGCCCCACCAAGGCAATAGTAAACCACGGAGGGAGGAGCTGAACAGAACCACCGAGCACTGATGAAGGGAAAGGTGAGGCAGCACAGGGAGATCTGCAGCACAACTTGGATGACCACTGCTGCAGAAGAGGTGGAGTACTTACAGCATGCCCCATGTTGTGCCCTCTCCTTCACCTCCACTCGATGCTCAGTAGCTGATCAAACCAGGACTTCACTCTGTTTTGGGTGTTACTCTGCACACAGAACACTCACCTTTTTATATAGGGAAGCTACAAGGTTAAAAAATCCCTGGTGTGCAGTTCAGAGAGGGGTTTTCTTGTTGTTTCTGCACCCAGCTATTCTCACATCTCAGTACCGAGGCGGTGACAGCATTAGGGCACTTCATTTACAGCTGCTGTTCCTGTTAGGGGAGGCAGGGGCACAGAGGGACACCCTTTGAAATGCCTTCCCCTGCCAACCCCAGCCAGGAGAATTTCAGCTCAGCATTTCTTCCTGATGGACTCCTTGCAAAAAAAAATGTTATGTACACATCTCATGGCTGACCTGCGTGCAAGCTACAAGTCAGTGGGGAGATCGCTTCTCAACGGAGGGCTGCATCCTTCCAGCAGCACGTCACCTTGCACCACAAAAGCCTTCCTACAGCAGGGGATGGCAAGGTACTGCTGCTGCCTGGGCTGCTGAATCCAGTCCCCTGCTATTGTACTCAACTGGACTGTGTAATTCTATTCACAGGCAGCAGCTTCATTTTAACAGTAGTTTGTGGCTTTACCCCCACTATTCCTATTAAGAGCTTAACTTCTTATGATTATCCAGTTACTTGGAGTAATTTAAACAATGAAACAATCCAAGTAAATTGTAAGACTATTCACCAGCTCGTTTGCGTAGATGAACTTGGTTAAAGGCCTTGGAAGCAGATATTGTTCTTAATGAGAAAACTGTGTCCTGATTCCTGCTGGGGCTGCAGCGAACCCTCAGGGCTTGTCCTCTGACTTCGGAGGCAGCAATCCCCGTTTTGCTCTCATCCCGCTTCTGCTGGAAATAAAAAGCTGCAGTTTCTGCAGATTTTCCAAGGGACAGATTCTGACCTCCACGGAGCATAAACATGAATTCATGTAAGGTTAGTCATTTTTTCTTGTTTTAAGCTAGAAAATTAGACACCAGTCTCGGTGGTGCGGAGATGAGATTCCGCCCTGCCTCTTCTCTTCTGATGTTCACTTAATTCACTGTAACACGAACACAACTGGATTTAACAGGACTCAACAACTGCAATAGCTCACAGGGCATTTTTCAGTCCTGGAAACACAGCCCTCTACTTTTCTGCTACATCAACCCCGGGCCTCCCTCAAGCCCAAACTCAATTTCAATTACGTTTAACAAAGCTAGGTGAATGGGCAGCACGAAGTCAGATGAAGTTCAGTGCAGACAAATGCAAGGTAATGCACTTAGGAAAGGATAATTTGAACTGCATGGGGAAAAAAAAAACAGAATGCTTTTGAGAGATAATCATCTGCTGCGCACAGAGACGTAGGGAACTGAAAAGACTATAATGGGAAGAGATGGTGAGTCCTTCCTTGGGAAGCTGCTCACCACAGCTCACAGTAATCGCACTCACCCTAACTCTTGCAGCACTGCAGCAACAGAAGAGCTCCGAGATCAGAGACTCCAGGCAAGTAAGGCTTGAATGGAGTTTGAGTCTGGCGAAGTACGGGCGAGGCATGAAAGAGCAGCTCCTCGTGCACCTGCGCCGCAGCACGCCGGGGTGCTCTGGGTACCCGGCTGCGAACTCAGGGCACGGGGACTGCTCTCCCCTGAAAATTATTTAGTTCAGACCTCAGAATTACAAAGCCTTGTACAGCTCCTCCATTAACCACTGCTGAACAGGACCCGTAGGTGTGCTCACACTGACCAGGATAGGATCCTGTAGCTAAGAGCTCGGTCTCTCTACACCTGCGCTGCCTTACACACCAGCTCTCCTCCCCTGACAGCACAGATCCAAGCCACAAACCCCTCCTGTGCTGGGGAGACAAGCCAGGGTGGACCCGACCACCCAGAACGGCCAGCTCCAGCCAACAGCCAGCAGAACAAAAGCCAGCCAGAACCACCATGAGCTCTCGATGATGCCACCTAGATCTGTTTGAGAGCAGAAGTGACTTGGCACACAACCCGTCCTGGTGAGCAGCCCCGCTGCTGCCAGTGGTACCCACGCACCCAGGGCAGCTCCATCATCACCCGGCCTCCACTCCCATGCTGCAGGGCTGGGGACAGCAAGCATTGCCCTCGCTCCCTGTCCAACGCCTTAAACACCAAGGTCTGCCCTTGCGAACACCTCAGGGGGTCAGAAAGCAGAGATTTAGGAAATGCAGAAACTTTCAGGAGCCTGCGGGGCTCCCGGATCAGGCAGCACACCCATGCTCAGTGCTTCGCTAGCCACCCCTGCCTCCTGCAAGCTCCCAGCCCTGCAGGGGCTGCAGCCCCCACGGAGATCTGCCTTCATTTCGTGAAGTGTGGGGCCATCTGATGGCAGCAGCACGCTGCACCGCTCCGAGCCGCCCGCTGCCTTGCTCCATTCATCGGCAGCCACCGAGTGCCCCGGGGGGCGAGCTGCACAGGGGCGAGAGGAAGGGAAGGAGAACAGTATTTATATTTGTCTTCCCGGATTTAGTTTGTCTATCTCCAGCTATGCTGAACGTCATGGGGTGTTAATGAAGACATGTTGCGCATCTGCAATGCATGGAACAACTTCTCTCCTGTCTTGGCGTATTAAATTCTTTCTTCCTTACACTAGGAGTTGCAGGGAAAGAGCGTAAGATAAAAGGAAAGCTGAAAGATGAGACTGTAGAAGAAAAGGAGGAAATTCCCTTTTTGAAGTTTCAGATCTCCAAGCTGCATCTCACATTTTCTGGCCCCTTCTTTATCTCAGCCTTGATCAGAGATGTCAACCCTGGAAGAACTGTCGCAGCCTATTCAGCAGGACACAGGAACACCCTCACAAACACCCCATTAAACATCAGCTTCCAATCCCCGCTGCAAAGCCCAGCCGGGGTGAGGGCGCACTGCACAGGCACTGCGGCAGCACCTCTGCCCGTGGCGAGTGGCACGTCCCCAGCTCCTGGCAGCGCGTACCTGCGGCCACCAGAGCTCCGCCAGACACAGGCCGTGCCACACGGCAAGACCTCCGAGCTCCCACCAGCCGCAGGTACTGCTCTACAGCTGCTTGTGGGTGCTGTTCCTGTGTTACAGACAGGAAACTGGGGCAGACAGCAAGGGCAGGCTCACCTCTACCACGGCTTTCTAGCCTCCAAGCCCTGTCCTGAGACAATCCCTGGCTCAGACCTCACCAGCCATTTCCACGAGAAGAGACAAGGCAGTGGCAGAGAAAAGCCCTTTCCCGGGGCCATCCCTTCCCCTGCTCTCCCCTCTCCCAGGAGGCAGAGGCAAGAGAACAGACTTGCCTTGATCATGGGGCTCTTCTCTTCAAAATTAAGGTCTTCCCTTTCCTGGCACTTCCCATCCTCTTTCCCTGAGGCAAGATCTGGCACACCTTAGATGTTCTGGTTTGGCCTGAAGTTTTATTTAGACTGCTCCTTGCTTTGGGGATTCTCTGTTTATATCATCGGAGGGTGTTAATAAGGGCAGAATGGTTTCCAGATCCACACCAGCTGACTGGATTTCCTGAATCCACGCCATCTGTAAAAACAGAAATGTTCCCTTCTCCTTGTACACATAAATGCATTAAGGCTAAACCTCCTGGGGCAGGAGTACAGGAGAGGTTTGGACTTCTGGCCAAACGAAACCCAGCAAGCTCTGGAACGAGGTGCAGAACTACCATGTTGAACATGGAGGCACATCCAGAGGCACGCAGGATCTCATCGCTCAGCGGAGCGGACAGAAGAGTTTGACATTTTAAAAAAGCACACTGAGGAATTTCTGGCACCTTCCTCAGACACATCTGGCACCGGCCACCCTCAGAGAGGCAGGAATATGCAAGCTCAGGCCCTGGCTGGTATTACAGCACTTGCATATCCCTATCACGCAGCTTTTCCATTTCAGGCCAAGCTTCTCCGGAGCCACTCGCTCACCAGCCACACGCCAGCGGTGCCCTGACCAAAGGCCTCGATTACACGGAAAGGCAGCAAGGCGAGAAGGGCCCTTTGGAGACAGGATGCAGGGCTGCGGTGCCTGAGTGGGCAACCAGCTTGTTGATAGCCCAGGGTCCATCAGCAGGCAGATTATTCCTTGTGAATCTGACACCTGCCTGACACCGACTTCCCAGCCCGGAGTGAGCTGCAGGCACCAGCCTGGGAACCGGGAATCAGCCACGGCTGCCTCTCGCCCCAGCTCCTCAGGTCCACGCAGAACCCGTAACTTTATCTATGCCCTGGCACGCGGAGGTGAACGCTGGGCTGAATCAACTTAATGTTTCCACTACTTGTTCTCCCCACCTAAACATTGCCCAGACTCCTAGGAAGGACGTGACAGCCGGCAGCACAGCCAAAACTTCATGACTCTAACACACCAGTGCAGAACTCAAGCAAGAGCTGAACGAACACCAGCAAGCAGTGCTGAAGCACCAAAACACAGGCAGAGGGGGCAGGGAGCAAAGCCCCTTAACCTGGGACTTGCACACACAGAGGTGTCAGACACACCGACCCAGGGGCTGTGAAGGAGCCCCCGGGCCACGTCATTACACCACGCTGTGATCCAGCCCCGCTGGGCAGTGCGGCAGAAGGAAGGTCCTGTCCTGCCACCGATCCTCAGCACCACCCCATCACAGCCCCACTGACAGCCGCACCAGCCAGCTCTGCTTCCTAACCTCAGGCTCAACCACGGCACGTCCCGTCACCCCAAGTTGTTTGACAAAGCCAGTCCTGTCACAAGAAGGGATGAAGACAGCAGTAAGCAAGCAGCCAGTGTGCGAGGCCTGAGGAGTACTCCAGCTCACAAGGGAGTCCTCGGTGAGCAGAGGCACATGCTCATCCCATCCCTGTCCCTCGGCATCCTAAAACATGCATCTCATACAGCATCTCATCCCATCCCTGTCCCTCGGCATCCTAAAACATGCATCTCATGCATCTCATACAGCTCCAGCAGTGCAGAGGATACACAAAACATTAGCAGTCCAATTAAGTCCGAGTTTCTTTGCTATCCACACCCCGCAAGGTGTGGGTGCTCCTGACACAGAAGCACCTTGCACACAGCAACTACAGCAATCACCTAATGGACATCACTTTGCAGGCACGTTACAGGACATGGAAGCAAAGCAAACAGCTCCCGAGTGCACAGAGCCCGTGTGTGCTCAGAACAAACCCAGGCACCCACTGGGTGTTTGAGGGATTTCTCTGTGGGGCAGCACAAATGCCGCAGTGCTGACATGTGCGAGGTCCCCAGTCCTGGAGATGCTCCGAACTGCAGCTTGGCTCCTGAACTCGCAGAACTGAGCAGCATTACTTTGGCACCTGGTTTAGCACTTCAGTATTTTCCTCAATTCAAAATAGCAACTCACTATGTCTTACTTGTGGCATCAAACTCCGAAGTTTCACAACTTAATCCCATATTCTGTAGCTTCCAGAAGACTGGGTTCATAAATAAGACTGAGTTCACTAAGGCAGCTATTTCAAATTCCAATGCAATAGATGAACTTCGTTATAACTGCATATTTTACCTTCATTAACTGAAAATCTGACAAAGCAGTTGGACTTCAAGGACTCTGAAATCCATGACGTACCTAAAGGCAGTAAATTTGAGAATTCAGTGCAGTTTTCTGCTCTGTATTTTGTGATCCTTATAAAAGGCCTTGGAAGATTGTAAGTAATGAACTACATTCAATAGCAATGGAGCATCTAATCCCCAAATCCTCTCTCCAACAATAGCCAAGAACAAGTATTTTCATTTTCAGCCTCTTTATGCTTTAGCCAGCCTCCCAAAAGTCACTTTATATGTTTTATGGTTTAATTGAAGTTTAAGTATTCCCTTCTGGGGTTTGCCTTTTAAAGAAGCCTCCAACCTGCTAGCTCCATTGCACGTGTGAAAAGCTTCCTCGCCCCGTTCTTATGCTAAGCAGCTTACTAGCAGACGCGGTATTGTGACTTCAGCACACCTCAGTCTCACAGTGTCATTTACTCAGGTGATCACACAAGTAACTGCTGTGATGGCAGAAGCAACCATCACTTTTCTATCCATTCAAGTATTTCATTGCTTCACAGCACTAATTACTCTAAAATAATTAAGGGCACAAAAGAGGGGAGCCTCTTTAGATCCACAAGGACAGGCATCTTCCAGCTCTCCCAGGAACCCTTCCAAGGAGGGATCCCTCACAGCACACAGACACCTGACAGTGATCTGCTACAGACTGCATTCCCAGCTCAGCCTTTCCTGTGTCACACGGCTCAGCAAGCTTGTTGAGCTCTTTAATGGCTGTCTTATCTGCAGCACCAAGCACAACAGGCGTTTATGTTATATTAAGCTCACTAGGTGATATCCTAACAAAAATTATGTGTTCCAGCCCGTACAAACCGGAGGGATCAGGAGAGAACCACAGTGGAGAGCAGTACGGAGCTATCAGCTCTAACTTCTCTCTCTTCCCCTTAAAACCCATCGACAGACTCTCAGAATAAAGTAAGCCATTTGCTGAATCTCCCTTATCTTATTGTACATCAATTTGCTGAAACATTCATGGGATCACTACGCATTTCATTTACCCTCAAGGCCAACCCCTCTGCTTATTAAATTAAGAAGATGAATGAGAGATTTGCTCTCTTGCTAGCAGCCCAGGGGATTCATTAGTCAAGTAAATGATTGCACTTGCCTCAAGTTATGCTACTGCAACATTTGCAATGCATCTTCTGATCTCAGCTCCCCATGCACTTTTTGGAAACAAGGTTGGCTTTCAGACAGGTCACATTTAATTCCACTCATTTTACTTCAGCAAATGGAAATAAGGGCCTCAAACTCACTATCCTCTTCCCTTCCCTCGCTCAGCCCTCCGAATGTTTCACAGAACAGACACACAAGGGGAATCAAGAGCTCCATGCAAGCTACCAATATTCATCCCATTTGTCTGCATCAAGTGCAATTAACGTTTTAGCAGTGACGAAGTGCGGATTTGGGTACAGTGACACAATGCAATAACAGAACCACAGCAGGCAGAAGAGAGCATTTCCACCCAGCATGTCAGACCATTAATTAAGCACAGAGTTAACAGTTAACAAGCTCCCTTTGCCATTCAGAGAAGAACTAACTCTGAACACCTGCATCCACAGGACATCGGCATTTCAACATCAGCACTTCCACACCTGATATTGGGAAAGCAAGAAGAAAAACAGCACATCAGGGAACAGCCAAAACTCACTCCACAGTTAAATGGCACCAAAAACATGAAGGGGAAGAGAGACTGGACCCAAAGGGAACAGAAGGCCCTGATTTTGTTGGACTATGAAAAGCTCAGGGTGAACAAGGCTTTCTCGCACAGCCGCGTAAGCACTTCAACAGCTTGTTAAGTGACTGATGGAAGAGATACCCTCTGGTGAGCTACACGAAGATAAGCAAATGGAATATCGAGACTCTGCACATCTTCATTTACAGGCTGTGCTGTCTTGTATGCCAAATACTGGAAACAGCCTTTGGTACTAGAGAAACACTGCAGCAAAAAGCAGTTTCAGGGTAACAGAAATGCAGCGAAGCATACTCCATTTTATAGGAATGGCAATAGCAAGAGCCAGGGTACCTGTCACTCCACACAACTCAAAGATGCCCAGGTGACCCTGCACTCTGCTACAAAGCTGCACAAACAAGTCAGAGACATCAGGCACTGGGAAAACTGCCCAGTTCTTGAAAGTTTCCCAGCAAATCTGTAACCAGAGATGAAAGACTTCGGGGCTGCTCTCTTCCCAGCACTGCACCTAAGTAAAGCACCAGGCAAAACACTCAGGCACATTCCCATGAAATGCATTGCTGCTGTAGAAGAATGGATGCTCCCCACAGCCAGGGAAAGGAGAGGAGTGTGTGTACCACACGTGTGCAGGGCAGCAGGCAAAAGGCATGGACAGGCATAATGGCAATGAAAAGGGAATTAAGATATCTGAGCTAACATCACAGTCCTCCCTCCCTTGCCATTGCCCACATGTTTATTTACTTCCCAGCTCTGCAACAACTTTCTCACCTGACCTTCATCAAGCCATTTATCCTGTGCCTATAAATAGAGTAACAAAGCAATTCTGCTGCATGTGCAGAGCAGAAAGGTTTTAGCCAGGACTGATTTCACTCAATTAACACATCCAGTGCTGGCACAGCAAAAGGCACAACGTGAGGGTCCTGGTGTAAAGTAGAGAACAACAGCAAAGCTTGTTTCTGCTTTGTCACTAATTTCACATGAAATTTTGTTCAAATTGTTGCCAGTGCAACAGCTACAAGTCCAGTAAAAACACATACCAAGGCCCTTACTATGAGGTGAAGTTGCACTGGCCTGCGACAGCATCAGGGCACAGCCCATAACCAGGTGCCAGCCTAGGCAAGGACAAGAGCTGGTCTGCCAAACCCTAATGTACAAGTTCTCCCACTGCTCATGGAGCACAATAACCTCCAAGCAGCAGGCGCCATGGATGGCTGCAAACCTCCATTTCCTCTGCCTCTGCTTGCTGCAAAGCCAGTCACGAATCCTGCTCCCCAGTTTCTTTGGTGGTTGCATTAGTTTAGCTGCTAAGAGCTCAGGCACCCGGAGAAGGCTCCTAAACATACGCAGGTGGATCTGCAGGACAGAAGGCACGAGTTGGGAGCTACCCAGCCTGTGCAGCGTTAGGATGCAACGTCCCTTACCCTAAAAAGCGAACTATGATCTCACAAACCACAAAGCTGTCCCCAAGCCTACTTCCCATTGTAGATGCCTACCACCCAAACACCTAACAAACACCTCCGAGCACGGCAACAACCGCTGGAAGAGCTGAAGAACTTCTTCCATCATGCTCCATCCCCGACAGGATGAACACCCGGGGAGGTCAACGGGGGGCGAGCAGGAGGGCACACGGAGGCCTCCAGCCTCCCCCAGCGCCTTCAGGAGCCGCTGGAGATACAGGAGCTCGCGATTCCCCTCGCAGCTCCATCTCGAACCCCCCTCAGCCTTCCCACACAACCGCGAGCAGCTGCCGCCACCTAGCGGGCCCCGCCGGCCCCAGCGCGGAGGAGCGGGGCGAGGGGACGAGGCCCGGCCGCGGGAGGCAGCGCCCGGCCCCGCAGCCCCTCCGGGAGCTCCCCGCAGCCCTCCTGGGCCTTACCTCGAGCTCCCCGCGCTGCCCGGCCTCCAGCCTCGTCGGGGGCCCGCTCCCGAGGGAAATCCGCAGTCCCCAGCATTGCAGGAGCACCTTGGGGCCAAGTCCCACGCTGGGCCGAGCGCCTGCTCCTCACCTCCTTGTGCCTCGCACGGAGAAACCTGAGCATGGCCCAGACCTGCCCTTAAATACTTGATGGGCCCACCTGGGCCCGCCCCGTGGCCCTTCTGATGGAACAAGGATTGGCCTTGAGGAGCCTTGTGGGTCCTTTCCAACTTGAGCTGTTCTGTGATTCTAAGAGGAAGCTGAATGCCATGGGGCACTCCTGGATGCGTGGTTATCCCTGCTGAAGGGAGGGACAAAATATAAGTCAGCTCTGTACAGGGAAATATAAGGGAAGGGTCAGGTGCCATCAGAAAAATGGATGAAAATAAAAGGAGGCTGTTCTTGATAGTGGGGTCCTGAGAGAGCTATGTGGATGCAGACAGCAGAGGAAAAGTCAAAGACAGAAGATAGAAATGTGCATAAATATGTTACTTCTACAGAAGTACTTATGTGTTATTTCAAACAAGTCTATGTCTGCAGTTTTGCACAGAGTACATTTGCAAGGGCTCTTCTGTGTGCCTCTGCATGAAATCTGCACGGCATGGGCTTATTCAAAAGGCTCTTGAGATTACTTTCTTATCCTGGGTGCATGGAAGGGATTTGTTCCAGGTACAGAGCATTAGCTACAAGTCTCAAAATTCAGTAGCTAATATCACTGGGAATCAAAGCACTTTTAACAGGACTAATGTTAGTAATTTTAGGGTGTCTTCTGAGGAGAGACATAGAAGGAACTACAAGGATTTAGACTAAAGTCTCCTCTGCAGCTAGTGGAAAATTACAAGAAATCTTCCATTATGTTGTGTTTAATGTCTGCAGTGCAACGCTTTGAACGTGCCAGGACATCACTGGGCTCACAGCACCCAGTCAGACGATCACATCTCTTACTGCGACTCAGCTGGGGTGCATTCAGGGAGTGAAGGAGATCTGCAGATTGTGAGGTTGCTCTGCCATGGTCTGCTGCTGGCTCACATGTCCCTCCTGGGACATTAATACTAGCTGGCAGAGGTGGTTTTGCTGCAGGCATCAGTGCAGTATTGCAGTACAAGGAGGTTCTTTTGCCTTGGCATCAACTCTGTGATGGAGTTTCAGAAGCAGTGACAGCAATGCCACCGAGTCTAGTGTCTCAAGAGTGGCCCTGATACTGCTAGGTGTGAAGCCAACTTCAGGCTTCTGTTGTCTGACCCAGCAAAGGGACACCCTGGTGCAAAGCCACTGCAGACAGCAAAGTTATGAGTAAAAGGACTGAGGTTGCTCCAGGAGTTACATGGCTGCACTGATGTGCATTTTGTCCTGAGACTGAAGCTTTTGGTTTGTGAGATAAAGCCCACAAGCTGGCAGCCTTTTGCCTGGGGTTGCATCCTACCTCTCACACCCCGCTAAAGGATGAGTGCTAACAGAAACTGGCCATATGCCATTAACCAGGCAACAATATTGTGATGACAGTCAGAGACTGAGAACAGCACTTGGAGACAATTCCTGATTCCTCCAAAAAGGAAAAGCAACCTAGGCCTGGTGTAACCCAGCGTACAGCAACAGCAGTTGCCTACTTCTCTCTAATTCAGGTTGCCTTGTGAGCCTCAGGTGAGCTGTAACCAGATCACACACACATCTTTACTCCAGTTGCTCTCGGAATCTTCCAGCGTATTGCCAGCTGGCTAATGTGAAAGCCCAGCAAGGAGGGGGATGCTCAAATTGCCATCTTGCCTGGGGACTCAGTTTTTGGAGGCTGACGCCACCTCAGTCCTCCAGATTGTCCTTGGAGTTCCCTCTCCTCACAGCTCTCCAAGCTCTGCCCGATGTGCCCTCGAGCTGTCTGCTCTGTTTTTGATAGGCAATCTGTACAGTCGAAAAGGTTGATCACACTGCTGTAATTAAGATGATGTCAATTTGGATGAAATGACTTTACTCATTTGCATGCCTGTTACAATCATCATCTCGGCTATGACAGCGTTTGCCTCTGAAGCTAATGGAAAATCTCTGTTAATGCTGAGCTGTCCTGGAAGGGGTGGGAAATCAGGTTCCCACCACGGAGGCAGCGGTAGGGGTTTATGCAGCATGCCATCTTGCCAACACTGGCATGTCCTCACGTGGGCAAAAGCAGGAGGAAGGTATGCAGTGAGCTTCAGGCAGCACTTGAAGGCAGCAGAAAGAGGTCAGAGCCTTTCCCCGCATCCCGAAAGTGATGCAGGGTGCCCGCTCCCTAAGGACCCATAGCAGGGCTGTTCGCCTAAAAGCTGTCTTCTGCTTCTCAAAGACAAACACGTGGTTGGTGTTTGTTTGCACAGCATGCAGCACGACGTGGCTCTCGTGTGTACACAGTCAAGAGCCAAGCAGCAGCACTGCAAGGGGGACAGAGGTGAAATATCCTTCTGACCCTGTGCTCTGGACGACAAATACACCATCTCTGCTATAATCTGAATGCAAACATCTAAAGCAATTGCTGCCAGTGCACCAGGCTGGGAGGGTGGCAGAGGGGGAACTGAATTAATGTGAGTGGGTTGAACTGAGTGTCAGGCATAATAGGGCCATGTAACAGAAAAGAAGTCAGTGGTTTGTAATGTTCAGCAGAATAAAATCATAATACATTACAGATGCTATTACAGATAGCCTCTATCTGCTTTTTACATAAATGTCTAGTTACCGATATTTTGGAGAGATGCTGGGCTCAGCATGTATGGGCTTTTGCAATTTCCGGCTCCAACACAGTTCAGCAAGCAAGTAAAAGGAATATTTCTGGCAAAAATACAGCCACCTCCTTGGTCTGCTGATCCCTTTCTGTTGCAGTTGTCTTCTTCAATAAAAGCTTTCTGAAGCTTTCAAGTTTATGTACAGCTCCTCATGCAACCCTGAGCCTATTTTGGAATAATATCCACATTTATAGCTCCTGTCACAGAAAGAATAACCATGATTTCCTCTTCAGTAATACACTGATGTTTAAACTGAGCCTTTGGTTTCATGTTGTATGTGTGAGTAGTGTCTCTCTGGTAGGCATGTCACTGCTCCCCAGACCTGTAATCAGCCAGCGCATGTACGCAGCGTCACTGATACCTGACATAGCTACAGAAACAAAACCTCTCTGCCTGCCTGCAGGCTCTTTTCCTGTGCTGAGAGTTGAGCTACTGGTGACTGCTGTGAAATTTCAGTGAAAGGGCAGGACTGGAGAGCTGTACTGGTCCTGGGGGTTGTGAGAGCTCTCATCCAGTCTCACCAGTAAAGCCGGACTGACTGAGACTGCACCAATGTCTGTCCAGATTTCCATCACACATGAAGGACTCACATGAAAAGTGAATGCAACAAATAAAGGAAAAAAAAATACTTCGCATTTTGTTTTGCTTTGCTCTGGGGTAAAAACCTGGCAGGCTTCCATCATC
This sequence comes from Nettapus auritus, assembly GCA_011076525.1. Taxonomy (NCBI): domain Eukaryota; kingdom Metazoa; phylum Chordata; class Aves; order Anseriformes; family Anatidae; genus Nettapus; species Nettapus auritus. The sequence continues at coordinate 3,123,216 of CM021781.1, read as the reverse complement.
TGAGCACTATTGTTCATTACTAGGCAAAGGCTTTGTTTGTATCTAAGAGCTGGTCTGTGAAAACAGCTCGCCCTGAGCAGCACAGAGCAACGTCTCCAGCTCCAGCACACAGTGCCTGGGGCTCAATCCCAGCTTCAAGCCCTACGGTGAGGGTTTACTACATTACCATGAGATTTCATTTTACTGTACCTGTTTATTAGAAGATGAGAACCCAGCTCTCAGTCTGGATCACCAGGGCAGGTACAATTTTACCCACATACGAACTCCACACCCGAGGACTGTGTGGCATGTGGCTGATGCAGACACAGTGACCTCCCATCCCCTGAGCCCCGAATTCAAACTCTGGTGGGTGAGGAACGAAAATGGGTTTGTGTCTGTGCTTTGTGGTACAGCACAGGAGAACCACTTTGGTCTCCACAGGCGATATCACCATTCATCACCTCGGCCAAGGAGTGTGGCGCAGAGGGGTACGGGCGCTGCGGCTGCAGGGGTCTGCGGTGGGATTAGGCGGGGTGCCAGCATGTCACCGGCACTGCGTGAGTGGGGCTGGAGAAACAGAGAACATCTGGTGCACGGAGGGGTGGATGGATACTGGCACATGTTTTTATGCCATCCCTTATTTCCACAAGCTCAGCAACATGCACAAACATAATGGGGGAATATGAGCCCTCCCGTCTTTGTGAGGATGCGACTCACATTCCTTCTCCATCCATCCATTTTCATCCCGAAAGTCAGTACACACACACTGGCACTTGCTTATCTGCTTCCCACCTGGAGCACCCCCTCGGAAAATGACTTTTTTAGGAAAGACACAGTGCTGTGCAACGTCCAGAAGGTGGCAAGCTTTCAATGCTTATTGCTCTGTGCTTCCACTCATTTCCCCAAAGCAGAGGCTAGCCAGGATTATGGAAACCCTATTTGCTCATGGGCTGAAAGACTGTGTCCAAGTATGTGTGTGTGAGACAGGGAGACTTGCCCGTGACTGATCGGCAGTGTCAGTGACAAAGGAAACAATGTCCTGCTACAGACAGTCACAGATAACGGGCAACTCAGCCTGTTACCCTCCAGGGCAAGGCACTGGGAGACAATGTTCAGAGAGACTTGGGCTGCAGCATTTTCCCAGGCTTTCTGAACACACTGAGCTTGCGACAGCATCCTGCTCTAAGAGGTGACTCAAATCCATCTCTATCAAAAGAAAGCAAAACCCAGATGGTCTTGAGAAAGTCATGTTCTCCCTCCGCAGACAGGCATTTAACTTCCTCCATCCATTCTGTTTGGTGGAAGCTGTGTTTAGTCACACAGACATGTCCCTGCAGGATGACAGCAGAAATTATGTTTCTGGGCACATGCAGCACTAAAGCAGGCAATCGTGTGTTGTACACATATAGCTGGGTGCCCAAGCAGCCCGTTTTATTTTACAGAGGACCTGCTCTAGTCATCCTAATGATCGGTGGGTTGTGGCTCTGGAGGGGGAGGTCAGGCAGCAAGCTTTGTGAGCAGCGGGCCCACTGACCTGCCAGGCTGTCTACATCAACTCGGGCAGCTGCTCCTCCTGCTCTTTGCCTGTTTAGGCTTTAAACTCCTTGGTTCAGGCACCATGTACTTGTCTGTCACAGAGCCTGTGACATTCTGGTTCTATTTCAAGGTTCTGAACAGCACTGGCAAGCCGGTGGGTCCTGGGATGGCAGCAGAGCTTCATGGCAGGTTGCCATCTCCCCAGAGCCATGCCAGTGCCATCTCCTAGATGAAGTCCTCCCCTGTACTGACTGAATGTGCTGCTCTGAAGAAAATCTTCACAGCCATTTTTCAAGCTTTCCTGGCACTGAAAAAAAAACCTTTTTTTTTTTTTTTTTTTTTTTTTTTCTTAGACAAGCTTAGGTTTGGAATATGTGAAGCTAAAAAACAGCAAATACAAAAAAAACAAATAACCTCAGTTACCCAGGTGACAGCAAGTAACACAGGGGCTGTTATTGCTGCTTGGGTCAGGTGCTAACGATGATTTTGGATCAGCTTACAACAAAGCCTTGGCACTTGTTCCGTTGCTCTTACCTACTGAATGCAACTTTCAGGGTAGACAGCAAGAGTAAGACAAGCATGACAGCATCCCTCCTCCAGCTCAGCTGGCACTGCAGCAAAATAAATTTCCCGAGTACCCAGATCACGTAGGTGTGGTGTTGTTTCAGGGCTTCTATGGATTCAATCATTTTTTTCAGCCACTTACAAGAAACACATGGAGTACAGCTCTGAATACTACAAATATCTTCAAAAAGCACCATGACAAGAATCCCTTTTATGCATCCCTGGTTCCTACATCACCCAAAATGAGGAATAAAATTGTATCTCCCTCTCTCTTCTGTCTGTAAGCTAGTACAGGTCAGTGGTGACTTCACCAAATACAGAAGGGGAGGTGGAGATGCTCAGAGACATTATTGCAGGCTTTATGGGTATTTGGGGGTGCATAACTGTGTATAATACAAGATTAATAAAACCTACACCCCCATCTGTCATTCCCTTTGCAAAGCCCCTCCTGCAGCCACAGAAATCATTTTCTTTAGATCTTCATCCTTTCTACAAAACTTTGCCCCTCACTCTCTGAAATCTCTCCTAGCTGGAACATGTATTTAAATACACTATTTGAAAGATTAGCAGGGCAGTCCAGAAGGAATAGCTGCAAAAGGGCAATGAATTACCCTTCAAATAACCATGAAAAAAACCTTGAAACCAGCACTGATGCCTCTGTAGGGCAACTTTCACCAGAGCTGCTTCCAACAACCCCTTCCTGAGAGCACTGTTAATCAAGGCAGCGTCAGTCTTCTGTTAATTGTGTCAAACAGTGGTAAAACAGACACCTCCTACTCAAGAGCTCTCCTTTGTGGAGAAATCTCTCCCAGTTTTCAGGGTGTAGACGAGGCATGTGGGAGCAGCCCTGACACCCCTTCAGCAGCTCACAAATGTCCTCCTGTGCCTGGAGGGCTTAGAACTCCTCTTACTGCTACACAACAGTGTGAGACACTGGGAACAGGATCACTGGGGGTGCTCTCTAGTCTAGGGCAGGTGTTCTTCTACCTGTAACCAGGAGCAGGAGGTGGGAAGGAGCTGGGCTGGTGGGACTCTGGCCTCCTGTCACTTGAGAGTCTGCACTTTCGTCTGTTATTTGGTCTGGCTCTCTGCCTGGGGAAATGGACTCGGAGCTTTTTCCTAATAAATACACAACTGATCCAAGTACCATCATCAATTACTGACACATTCATCAGGGACATTAGCAGATGGGATTGCACTCAGAATTAATTGTCCTCACTGAGATAGCAGTCCATCCAAACCATCTGAGGGAAGTCAGCACTGCCTATTTATAGAGAATGAAAAATGTCAACAGACCCAGACAGAGAACTCTGAATATGTGGCTTAAATGTAGCAGCTCAAAGGTGTCTGGGAAAGCCCAGGTATCTATGCCTTCACTGCATCAACATTTCTCCAGGCCCACGGGTGCTAGCCAGCTCTTCAGGACTTCTGCAAAAGAAGCCAGGGTAGAGCAGAGCTCAGACCAGTCTGTGAGTACCTGGGAATCCTAGAGGAACACCTACAGTGCCTGTTCAGATCGACAGCAGCGTACAAACCAGGGGAGATCAGCACTCTGTGCTTACTGTACTCACTCTATTCAGATTAATTGTGCTGATTCCGTCTGGAAATCCCAGTGGGAATTAATTAGTGACCTCACTGCCTCGTCCCTTTGGTTATGGAGATCCAGGGCACTGACATCTGGTTTCCGTGCTTCAGCCAAGAGGCAAGTGGGAACTTCCCTATTCAAAGAACAAAAGGGTTTAGTTAGAATGCTAAGGACACCTTACCACAAACTGGGATTACTGTCAACTGCTCTTACTGCACATTGCTGGGCCCAGATCCATAGGAATTTAGGGACAGAGAGGCCAAATCCTGACAACCTCTGTTACAAGTGTAGGAAAGGCCCTATGTCTCTTGGGCATGCAAATTTCTGACAGACGTGAACCTTAAACTTGGAATTCTGTTCAAAATGGGTTTAAATCCACTTCATCTGATCTACAACTATTTGCTAGTCTACAAATTGTATCCAGTAACTGAAATTTATTTCTGGAGCGCTCTGGATTTTATAGACTAAAAACAATGACTTCATGGTAAAGCAGTATTAGATATTAGATTCCTGCACGAAATATTACACGATGCCATTTTTGTAATTTCCTCCTTGCTTGATCATGATAACATAGTCCCCCGGGCACTGGAAAGCCAGAGAATATATGCCAAGTGGAGGAGAGGGAAAAGTGAGAGTCGCCAGTAATACAAAACACAATGAGGGAAACAGTGTTTGGGTGACTGCTGTGTGATAGGGAACATTTTGTCTCCTTTCTTCATCAGTCATTCATAGTGGGGAAGAGATAATAGTTTTGAAAACTTGGAAGCAATTCTTGGAGCTGCTTTGAACCAGCTTCCAAGCGGAGCTGTGCTCGTCTTGTAAATCCCTTCCTCTCTAGAGTTTTAAATTCAATAGCAATGACAACAGAAAAATAAGTACCTCCAACTAACCTTCATCATTCAAGAAGTGGACAGAAAGCAGGAAGCATGGCAGTGTGGATTAGATTTAGGTTTAACCCTTTCTCTGCCAACACTGAAGTGCGCCAAGGGATTCTGCAATCATTTCTGCTCCGACTTGCTGTGACTGACAGTGGTACCAATTTGTTCTTTTGCAACGGGGCTACTCAGAAGAGAGAACTGAACCAAAAGCCGAGTGACGCAACAGTGCAAGATGTTGACTAACTTTTTTTCTTTCAACTGCTTACAGAGGTACTATGCTCAAGGAAATTACAGCTGGTTAAAATGCAAAATTCCTGTCTATGAGGAAATTTACGCATGGCTCTAGCATACTTCACAGAAGAAAAGGAGCAGTCACTGCTCTTCAGAGTACAGGCTTAATGCACACACATTTCTAGCAGCTAACTGGAAATACATTTGGGGCTGGTGCAGTGTTTCTGCATAACCATTTATACCAACCCAGTTAGCTGCTGGTATTTCGTGGTGCTGCAAAGATACCTCTGGCGAATGCAGACTTATCTGCCATGGAACAATCTTTAACAGCTGTTAGAAGCACTGTCTTTTATTAGCTGCATGACTCTGTAACGCAATATAATTACATCCTCCATTTCAAAAAAAATCCTCTTGCTGAAAGATGTACCACAGAAAATGAAACCAGAGAGACCACAGTTCTGTGCCTTGTACTATTACAAGACAATGAAGAATCACATGGCAAATTCTTTCTATATAGCCCCCAGAAGGCATGTCTGTAATACAGAGAAGGCCAGGTGTCCTTCTGCCTAGTGGGCAAGGTCTCCCAAACCATCTTACAATTCTAACTGCCCAGGTAAAGTCAGTTACGTATCCAGGTGTTTGAGAGGTTCACCGAGAAATGACAGGCCTCCAACTCATTCATTTTTTAAGATCTTTAGTTCTATTTAATTGATCTCTCCCTGATTCATTTTGGTGTTTCAGAACAAAAGATGTTGGAAAGAAACAATGTTCTGGGAGAGTATCAGAACCAAAGCCAGGCCCCCTCTGCATAGCTACCATTAATAATCACTGAGAAGAAGAACCAAAGGGGCAGGAGATTAGAACTCATGCTAAAAACCAAGAGACAGGTGTCTTCTGAGCCCCTATGGAGAACTGTCAGGGGCTCCAAGCCTGCAAACCAGTTCTTCCCAACTCCGATGAAAACCTCCAGCTTGTTTGTTGTTTTAGTACTTTCATCATATTTATTCACAATCTCAGAAAATCTCCAGGTCACCATGAGATTTTAGATGCATCCCAACTACAGCTAGCAAATGCAGCATAAGGTTGATCCATGATGCTCAGTCCCAGCATGTCACAGTTTCAAAAGACGATTGTCATCCTGTTGGGCAGTTTCCCACAGGAAAATTACAGAGGATGCTCTGCTTCTTTTTGCAGCAGCTTCCCAACTTTAAGTTTCCCACTGGTCTGAGTTTCTAACAAGGAGATGAGGATTAAAAAAAGAGAAGACCATGCTGAGGAACAGCTACTGGTGGACTGGAAGATAACGTATTTGAATGCTCTCACCCACTGACATGACTGTGTACATGGAATATGCTACAGCATGGAGCACGCTTGCACTTGATCCTCAAGAAAGTTCCAAGGCTTAGCTGAAGTTCTGGTAAACAAGATGGAGAGAAGGCACATGAGGATTTAAAAACAGGCTCAGACTTGAAGTGACAGTGTCAACTTATACTTTGTTTTCATTCCCTCGGGCTATTTTCCTGCATTACTTCTGCTATGCAAGGGAGCAGGTACCTCTGTGTAATGGCACATGTTGGAAGAGGCTTGAGTGAATCAGTGGTATGAGAAACTTGCTGGGGATGAGCACATAGCCAAGGGTCAGCATATTGCTAAATCATTAATAAATGCTTTCCAATTAATCTGCCTCTGCACATGCAGTGATTCAGGCCTGAATGACTTTGGGGAACTCGGAGGGTGAATCACGCTTATTCTTTGTTTTCTCTCGTTTCTCTTTCAGTGAATCCTCCTGAGAAGGTGTCAGCTCTCCTTCACCTCTGATGGGCCTTTTTGCTGCTCCCATTGACCGTGGAGGAACTTCAGCAATTCAACTTAACAGGATGGAAAATCTTACTATTTGCATTTTCAAATATTTCTTCAGCTTTGTAATATTATCACAATAATGAGAAAGATTTGAAAGGCTGAGAAAGGTTTGTAAGGTTAAAAAGGCTTCTGGGCTTGAAACCAAGTTTACATCATGTAAAGAAGTCACTGCTACCTGAACTGGGTCTTGGTTCTTCCCCACCATGGTCTGCTCTGGTAATGATCCCTGGGGATGCTGCTGAGTGGCCTCCCAGAACTGATACCAGCTCCCCTTAGCAGTTCAGAGCCGTACACCTGATGTGGCATTAAGTCCATGGAAGAATATTGTATTTTACAGCCACAGGCAACCAACGTTATTCCTTGGTTGACACATACAAATTGCCTGCTGTGTGGAGAAAACATTAACTTTCAGCCTTTTTAGCAAATGCACTGAGGAACAGAGATGTTTTCCCAAAGTTTGTCTAATGCATTGTCCACAGAGTAGATGGAGTAAAGATGCTATAGTAATAACAGAAAAATCTGGAATGAAAAAGAAGGCCAGGGAGCCAAATAATAAGCTAGATACCATGTGGAGTGAGAGATGTCAAAAACAAAACTGAGAGTTCTTGCCTTTTTGAGTGTAAAGGGAATTGAGGGTTGGATTTGAATGCCAGGATCTCTGGTACAATTTTGGTTCCTGGTCCCAGGAGGTGAAATCGGAGTCATCTGGAATTTTTGGAAGCTGTGGGCGCGGCACTCACCAGGAGCCGGTTCCCAACCAGGGAAATGTGCTCACAGCCTACAGAGTCCAAAAAAGTACACGGCCTGGCATTTCTTTCAGCCTTCATTAGGAATGGAAAAATACCATTTTAATTTGTGAATATAAACAGTTAATGATTTTTCCTTCTACTCTGCGATGTCTATCATTAGCAATTTAGATCTTTAGAGAATTCTAAAAAGTGATCTATTTTGCATTTATATTTATCTGACAATCTCACACTGGCAATCTGTAATCAGGAACTCGATATAAAATTATGGAGGGGTTATTTTTTAATCTCACCTCCTGCCTACACACTATCTGAATAAATAAGAGCATCAGAGGGATTTTTTTTAATTAACTGTTAATCCAAAAGCGCACACTGATAAAGTCTTAAAAATGACCAATATTAGTGTTTGGCATTCCTAAAGTGAACACTTCCTTAGTCCAGCCTTAATCCAGCCTTAATCTACATTGTTTTAAGAGTGGGTCTTTAAACTGTGCTATTCCATATCCAAAGCCAGTAACACAGAGCTTATCCTTTACATCGCATTGAAGCCAAGAAATCCTACAGAAACAAAATGCTAAGCAAAAGCATCTTTTTTCTTTTTTTCAAATGACTGATAAACCTGGCAAGGAGAAGTGGAGGCAACAGCTTTATGCGCAGCAGCAGTTCAGAGCCAACACAGGGCAAAGAACAGAGAACTTCAGACTTGCTCTTGACAGGACCATCCCCGCAGCTTGGGGCTCGTTACACAAAGAGGAATTTGTGTGTGTGCTTTAAAGAAGCACGTGAGAAAAAATGTCATTTCCTACTCAGGCTCTGGCTGCAAAACTGTGTTCTTTGAATGCAGCCACTTTTAAAGTAAACCAGGAACTATTACAGCAATGTAACATCCAAGTTTAAGAAAGATATATAGCTGCTGGAGTAAATTGCTACTTTACAGGCAACTTATATAGTTTCAATAAAAGTTACAGGGATTGGGATGCTGGTGTTGAGGGACTTGGCTTCAATCCTTTATCATGAGCACGATGATTTATGTGGACACCAGGCAAACTTTACAATAAGAGACTGGCTTGGAAGCTGAAATGGTGGAGGGCAACTACTAAAGCTAAAGCAAGCTTCCCACAGTAATGAGGGCTTTACTTGGAGGAATTCCATGAGAAAGCAAAGCGTGGCGAGATCACATCCCAAGTTGAACTGATAGAGGCAAGGGAATCCTTCTACAGCTGGAGGCTGATCTATACATATAAATATGTGAAGTCACAGCTTCCATTAAAGTCTATCCATCACAAGCATCTTGGCATGTGATAACTCCTCTCAGTCTGAGTGATTCATAGAAATGACCCCGTTTTCACCAGCAAGGGAGTTTGTGCGAGATCTTAGCATGGAAACTGGCAACACCAAGAGTTTAGCAGAGAGATGGAAATAATGTACCAAGTAGAAAAAAATGTGGGGGAGGATGTGTGCACAAAACAGTTTGGGAGTTTAGGAAAATATCCAGCCTCCCACTAAGTTGCTATGGGGTAATTAATGAAATGTTTCATTCTCTCCAACTTTTCTTCCAACCTCTTCCTCCCCAGGGGCAGGAGCTATCATCAAAGAACGTTTTCATTTGGCTTAGTAGGTTAATAATGATGTATGGTTTAAAAGGAGCAGGCTTGGAACCCATCTCACCTCTCGCTATGAAAATTAATCAGACTACAGTTGGCCAAAATGTAGGTGGAAAGGAACACAAAGCTTCTTTGGTGTCAGCTGGCATACCGGTAAACAATGTGACTCAGTAGAAACTTTATAGATAGTAGATAAACTAGGAGCTGATGACGTACTCATCTGCTTCTATTTTACTTGGCCTCGCTGTTTTTTTGTGAGCTGATAGATCACCTGCCAGTCTGCTCACACCGTGACACTCCAGCTAGCAGACTATTCAGTTTGAAGCAAGAAACAGGGGAAGATCAGTTGGAAGAAGTCCAAAGAAAAGCAAGAGGAATTATCAGAGCTCTAGAAAATGTGGCCTGTGATGAAAGATTAAAAGACTTGGTTTATTTAAGTCTGGAGTGAAAAGGCTAAGGAAAGACATGATAACAGTGCTCAAGTATGTGGAAGGTAATTGCAAAAAGAAAAGGAATAAAATATTTACTGAATCTATTGTGATAAGGGCAATAAGTCATAAGTTTAAAGTGTAGCTGAGGAAATTTTGATGAGACTGTAGGGAGTGCACAGGAATAGCTAAGCTGCTGAATAATTTGTGGAGGGAAGCTGTGGGTTTCCCAGTGCTGCAGGCTTCTGAGCGCAGGCAGGTCACCCTGCTGTCTGCAGGCAGTAGTTTAGGTATTGTGGATGCAGCCCTGAGTCATGGGGGCTGGCTAAACAATTTCTTGTGGCCCTGTTCAGTCTTTTTCTACGATCTGTGATAAAAATTTCTTCTATCACTCCAAGTGAAGGACACAGGAAAGGCAAACTCATTAGTAAGAGTTGATGTGGAAAAAAAAAAAAATAGATACTTAAAGTCTGAGGGGTAGCAATCACCAGAATGTCTTAATAAAATCATATTTTGTACTGGAGACTGCAACTTAACCATCAGATAAAACAAGTGAAGGGTTATTTGTAGCATGACTAGAGACTGGGGCTAAGGGAAAATTAATGTTCCACTCATTCAGTTTGAAAATATTCTCATTAGTAATTGCCCCATTTATACTTAGACGAAAACAGAATGTTCAAATTCCTGGCAGCAGAGCACTTCCCTAGTTGCAGATAAATATTGATATTGGCTTTAAGTCAGTTTACAAAAAGAAATTAAAAGAAAACAACAGCTCTAGTGATGCCTGTCGGGCCTTGAAGCATCGTTTGAGAAAATGTTTGGTGAGTGTCATTCTGCAGGACACTAAGTCAAAAGTATTCACTGTTAATATTCTGATTAGAGGCATTCAGGGGAAAGATGCTGTGGAGCTGAGCTGCTCCTGCTGGCAGTCCTCAGACCCCTGCCCATCACAAGGGGCCATGGCATTTGTACAAACTCAGAAGTAAGCGTTTTCAGACTAGTTCATCAGGGCTGCACTCTGTGAGTGCTTCCATCTTCAGGACTGATACTTGTGCTTTGCCAGGGCATTTGGTGGAAACCGAGGGTAGAAATACAGGGCCAAATGTGGAGAAAATGCCTGAGAGGACTAAGGGGATCAACACCTATGCTATAAATACCTTCCTGCAGTCCTTCGGTGGGAGCACTCCAGATCCAGTCACACAACATCTGTGTCTTAATGCATCTCAGGGAGCTTAATGGTGTGAAATGGTATGGAGATGCCTGGAAAGAAATAGTGAATTGTAATAGTTTCCCTCATTTGTGCTTAGACATCTGTGGCTTGGTTTATAATGGTTCAGACCTCAGACTGTGATTATACTTGCAGGCAAGACGGTGGGCTGAGCCTTAGTAAGGTTTACATGGGTACTTGATCTTTTATATCTCCTCCCTCACCCATAACCTAGTTAGCAGCTTTTCAGAAGCCGGTTTCTTCCAGCAAGCTGTATTGTACACAGCCCTTCTGGTATGCAATCTTCCTCTTCTCTGCCGGAAAATAAATAATAATAAATTCTACCACTACTACTACCACTAATAGTAATAATAATTATGCTTTTTGACTTCTCAGAGCAATTTCTGTCCAATTTCTGACTCTGTCCTACTGCTGGGTGTTTGTTTCATTTAAGCACTCTTTCCACTGAACTCTAACCTTCGTGCCCACAACAGTCCTTTTCCCCGAGATGAGAAGCCAGAAGATCCCACGCGCTCTCAAAAGCAAATGAGCCATAGCTCTCAGCAGAAGGCAACAGGTCGAAACCCGGTAGCTGCCAGGGTGCAGATTTGCTGGCTGACCATGTTCCCATCTCCCTTTCACAGGAGATGGGGTCCACCTCCAAAAAATAGTGGTCCACTAGAGAATGTAAATGCACAGAATTTTAAGCATGAATTCCTTTTAAACCAAGAAAAAGGTTATGAAAGAGGATTTCAGCCAAGGGGACAAAGACCCCTTGACTCCGTATTCGTCCTGAGGTGATTATTTTGTGCGTTTTTTTATTTTTATTTTTTGCTAGTGCACTGGCACTTCATTTAACTATTAGGAACACTTGGCAGCTTTAAATTCTAAGAGTGATATGGGAAATAGATGCAAAGAATATAAAAAATGGCTCAAGTTTTTCACAAACGAATTGCAATCTAATGCCAAGTCCTTAATCAGTGACGTCTCATATTCTGTGCTCAGCTTCATTCCCATTTTCTGTTGGGGAAGGCCCAGATTTCCTGCCAGGGGCAGATGTCAGAACACATGACAAAAATGCCCATTTAGCAGGTACGAAGACATGCTCTCTGCAGATCTGACATGGACTTGCTGTTATGCCTTGGAAAAGTCAATTGCCTGCTTGTGCCTCAGTTTCTCCATTGGCTGCATGGCAATAACAGCACCAAACTACCTCTGTAAACCAGCGTGTATTTCTCTGACATATATTTCTCTGTCTTATATTCTGTCAAAACCAGTAAGAGTCCACATGTCTTGAAGGGCCATTAAGTGCTGTTAAAGGAACACAACTGCCTACCTGACCTGTAGATAATTTAGCTAACCTTCCAGCCACCAATACATAGATGATTTGTCCTGGTCCCTGGGGACACTGATACTCAGGATTTTCCACTAATCACCACTACAAGGTTAGCTCAGAAAGTCATTATGTGAGCAGGAAACTACATCAGACCTTCTGGCTAATGTCCTTAACTGCCTTTTGCTTTTTTTAGTGTCCTGACCGGACGTGTGGAGGAGAAGACACAGTTTGGAAAGACAGAGCAGGGCAGCACACGAGGGAGGCAGGAGCAGTCAGGAGTCAGGGGTTTTGCTTTCCTGCTGCACCGCCTGACCTCACACTCATCGCCCAACCTCTGCCTCCGCTCCCACTCCTTGGTGCAGAGCTATTGGACAGCTCTTCCCGGTGTGGGCAGCCACAAAGCTCGCTCTGGGGCTCAGGGACATTAAAGTCGAGGAGGTCTGCTAAGATTACCTACTCCAGCATTTTGTGTTGGCCGAGCCATTGCACTGAAACAAATAATTTATGTTTGTTTAAAATATCTCTTCCAGAAAGGCATCCGGGCTTTGTTTGAAAGCATCCATCAACACAGAAGTTCTCATGCAAAGTTCTTCAACTCCATATCTGTTTGCTGCTTCTCTCTTTGCTGGATATCTGAGCTGCTCAGCATGGCCCAGGATTTTATTTTTTTCCAGGAAGGTACTTATGTAACATATTTACTTCACCTCTCAATATTTTCTTTTGCCAATAAAACATATTTAACCAATTTATGTTCTTGTTCTGAAGTGTTTTCTCAGTCTTCACGGCAATTCTGTACCTTCCTTTACAAATTCTCCCACTTCCTACAGCACCAGAACAATGTGCCACAGCAGGACAGTTTTGCAGAAGATGCCATGGCCCAAGACAGAAGTGAGGCAGGCTTTGTGGAGAGAAATCTTACACTTTACACTTTATTAGAGCAACTGACTTAGAAGGAAAAGTTCTCATGTACATGCTATTCTTTGGTTTTGGGATCCTATACTACTGATGTACAGAAGAACTGAATCACCCTTTTAGTCCCGCTGTTGATCCCCTTACTCATAACCAAGAACTGTATTAACTTTCTTTGTCTCTGTGAGAGATGCTGACAGACATTTGGGCTGGTGTATCTGCTCTCATTGCTTTCCACCAGTCACTATAGATACCTGAGGCACCATGCTCTTGACTTTTGTTGTGACCTTGAATAGTCCTAAGGTAAACCAAAAATAAATAAAGGATAGAAAAAAGGCTCTTTAAAGACTGGCTCAGCTCTTCAAAGGGAGAAAGTTTGTCCTAGCAGAAAAATGAGATATATTTGCAAGATTTTAAAATGTGTACTGAAGACTTCTGACAACTGATTTTGGCCTGAAAGATGACATGAAATTCTGCTGTCCAAAGCTGTCATGTCATCTGTGGTTGTTAATCTCTTCTGGAGCTCCCTGAAACACATTTTAATCTCTGGCATGCCCAATATTCCCTGGTGTTATTCTCCAAACATCACTTTTTTCCTTCTGATTCATCCCTTGGACTTGTCTTCTAGTTGAAGCTAAAAATGGTTGTGCTTTGCATGAGACAAGCTGCTGTGCAATGTGGAGCAAGTCCTAAGTGTTGGTTTGAAATGTCCAAACAATGAAGCAACAAGTGATGTTGGGAGCTCACAGGAGAGGAGACAGGGCCTCCACCACCACTGGCCAATACCCTCAGTGCTTTTCTCTATGACCTGGAGCACAGAAGAGATACTTCTGTAAATGGAGTTGGTCAAGGATATCTACTTGAGGAGAACTTCCCCCATTTAAGAATTAAGAAAGAAACTAATTCTCCAAATTGAATGATGTTTTGGATCCTATTACTGTTTTTTCTTTGTTTGTTTGTTTGTTTTGTTTTGTTTTGTTTTTAATTCAGCCACTGTCAGGAGAATATAACTGATGCAGTTCCACTGTATAGTTATGTATGGGCATCACAGCATCACGTTCAAGCTAACAAACTGATCCAAAACTGAGCCCTGAGAATATGGTGCAGAGACTCAGAAAACTGATCAGCAGCTGATAAACTAAGGAATCTCACTAGAATCATCCCAAAGGCATCCATCATTTTGGCAAAAATCTGATTGTACAGGCTTTGGGGAAAATATTTTTCCTTAAAGAGAATGTAAAAGCAATGGGGACAGAAAAAAAAATGTTGAGTTTGGGCTTTTGTCAGTTTTATTTTGTTGTATTCTCAGTCTTGGGGCAAAGCTTTGATGTGTTTAAACCAGTTCAGTTATTACTACTATGAAGATGAACTGAAAGATTTTTTTCTCTTTCCTAGGCTAACTTGGTATGTTTGTTCTCTGACTCCTGACATGCTGCATGTAATTGCCACATCAGTATACTTCTGCAAATGTGACTGCTCGCTCCGAACTCCATCCTAAGCACTGGAAAACTCCTGCAGCCTGAGAAATACAGCTAATAGGATCCATCTGCCTTGGAGACATTTTTAATTCTTATGATTTACTCGTTAATTTTCTCTTCTCTAATTACACACAAACGTTAGTGGGGGGAACTAGAAGAAGAGAAACGGGGAAGAGCCAGCTGGTAGGGACCGACTGCACTTCGTGTTGCAGTCACTAGCCGGCGTGATCCCCACAGTCATTGCACCAGCCTGGTCCTCGGCTCTTTCTGAGACGGACTGTGAAATAAGGAATCTTTTTCAGGAGAAATAGCAAAAGGGAGAATCCTGACAGATGAGGGTGAATTGTGCCCTAAATCTAAAGGTATTCTCAGTGGGCTAGGTGTTATTACTACTATTAGTATTGTTATGAGGCTCTGAAAGAATGGACCAACCCTCACCAATTCAATCCCAGCCATAAAGCCGTATACCAGGACCTGGATGGGAAAGAGGATATTTAAACAAAACAAAACCAAAAAAGCAAAGTTGTCCAGCAAAGAGATGAGCCGGAGAGGCAGCACTAGCCCCTGTGTGCCCCATGGCCCTGCAGGGACGTGCTTCCTCCTGCTGCCCCCTGCCAGGCCAGCAACCTGCCCCACACAGCTGCAGATGCCCAGGGGAGTCCCAGCACAGTTCGGTGCCGCAGGGGAACGTTTAGATACTCCAAGTGTTTGATGCCTTTTGGAGTGGGGAAACAACTCGTATCTAGTCCCCAGGATCCTAAACCTAATTTAAACTGACACAGTCACCCATGCCTGGGCTGGCAGCTCCCTGCCCGGGGCTGCATGCAGAGGACGGTCAGCAGCCCCAGGAGGCATCTGGCACAGAGAATCACAACGTTTTCAGGCAGTTGCTTCAAGGGTCCAGCAAATTAGTTGTACAGCCTGTTTCAGACACACCTAAGTTCTGCCTGTGCTGCAAGAGGGACACAAACTGACTCTGGAAATGTCTGTTCACCTGCCCTGCCCACTGCTGTGCGGGTATCATGCAGCATGTCACCAGCTGCCCACAGCACCCGCTGCACCTGACTCCTTTTCCTGCCTGAGCTTCTCAGAAATGGCAAGCAAACCCCACACAGACAAAATCTGAACATGTGCAGCAATGTGAATGCTATGGTTTGACTTTCCACAATGGTAGGGTTTTGCCTCACACTCACTTTCCGTTCCTTTGAGCTCCGTGTTTAGTTATTTCTTGGTTTTACCTTTCCTGGCTCCACTACTGAGGGACCTCCACAGCCCCCTGCAAGGCCTGGGGTCGCCCACAGCTGCTGCCCCCGAGGAGCTGCTTGAAGCCAGGAATTTGAGAAAAGCTGAATTACCTGAACCTGAACCTGCTGCTGCCATTCCTGGAGTTAAGGCTAATTCCTGAGGGCACCACTCAATTTCATAAAACCTTTACAGGCACAGAACAAGAAGGAGAAGGAAAACAGAGACCAGAAGAAATCATTTCTGTTTTCTCAACTTATAAAGGTGTTACCCGTGCATTTCCAAAAGGTGCTGGGTAGCTCTGATAACATTCATTTTGTCAAGATGAAGCAGTGAAATAACCAATCTAAGGGCCAGACACACCAAGAAGCTGTGTTGTCAGCTGGTTTGCACCCCAGAGGAGAGGTAGGTAACCCACAAAGGTTTCCTCAGACTGCTCTCACATTTCAGCAAGCACAGAGCCAGACATCATCCTGTATCTTGTTTTCTTGAAAGGAATGTAGACACCTCA
The DNA here is from genome assembly GCA_011076525.1 of Nettapus auritus. NCBI lineage: Eukaryota > Metazoa > Chordata > Aves > Anseriformes > Anatidae > Nettapus > Nettapus auritus. Next base: position 3,107,122 of record CM021781.1, on the reverse strand, counting down.
TTTCCATGGAGATCAAACACAGTTAGGTACTGAAACACCTGACCTCACCTGTGAAGTCTGCAGCTGAACCTAGGTATGAACCGACTCTTCCCAAGCACCATGACCAGTGAAGCATCCTCCCTTTGCTAGCTCTGAAAGCATTACAGTGGCATCTGGAAAAGAAAGGCAACAATCTGTGGAAGTCTGTGTGATTTTAGGTTATTAATAAAAATATGTGATAAATTCACTTCAGATTATTAGCTACATTGTTTATGTGAGATAGCCATTAAAAGAGATAGCTAAAACAAAAAAAAAAAAAAAAAAAAAAAAAAAAAAAAAAAAATTTTATTCAGAACTCTTTTCCTGTGTTTATGTTGTTTACATTTTAAATGTTATCCTCCAATATTTTATTGTTAATTTTATTATTTCCAATCTTTAATTCCACCAGCAACAAACCAAGACGGACCACACAGGCTGCATTTCTGCAAGCTCCGTTTAAACCATTCTGCCTCCAGTTCTGAAATCCGAAAAGCTGACGAATTCCTCTCATAGCCCTACTCCTGATTTTTAACAACCTCCCCGTCATGCAGGTGTGAACTACGAAGGTGTTTGATGTCACGGGTTTACGAGGCCATGATTAATAGGCCAGGCAGAACTGCAGGACCCAGGAATGCTGCCTGGCTCCCAGGCCCCGGGTCTGGGCCTAGGTTCTGGCAAAGCTCCAGCGCAGTGACGGGACCAAGTCTCGACCCTGCTCAGCCCTTCCTGCACTTCACTTTCCACGAGAAGAAACCCAAGCCTGTACACTTAGAAATGCTCTGGAGTGTGCCTGAACAGGCCCCTGGTGAGGACAAGAAATGCAGTTTATTGCAGGGCACCGAACAGAGGCAGCCATACAGTCACATAATCAGGGTATAAGTGACATTAACACCATTTCCTCGGGTCTGCATTTCAACACTTCCTCTTCCATCCAAGGGAGAGGTGAGGGCAGGCTGTCTAGACACAAATTAGCACATACTCGTGGCTCTACCTCAGTGGCACAGACTCGTACGTACTGCCATACGGTTGCAGAAAGTACGGGCCAGGGCAGGGAGCAGGAGCCAGATGCTGACCTCATTCATGCCATTTCTCACCCGTATCACCTGGGGCCTCTCTGCAGGCCCTGGTTTGGTGTGCGACAGGAATTTTGAGCTCTGGAGTCATCGGTGGCTCTGACATGTGGCTGACAGCGATGCCAGCAAGGAGATCTTCCCTGCTGCCCTCTGCCTTGATAATTGGTTGATTGCTTGGGTAGAAAAAGTCAAACCTTTCAGACCTTCTTTTACAGAAGTCGCTTGCCCAGAGGTCTCGTAGATTTTCTATAATAGGTACTGAAAACATTTTGGCTCTATCCGTTCTAGTAGCCAATGTGTTTTCAATCCCGCCTGAGGGGGAGTGGATGTATTTTTGACAAGTGTTGTTAATAATGAGTCATTTTCTAGTGCAGACAGTCTCTTGGGTTTTAACCTATAGCTTTCTTTTTCACCCCACTTAGTTCTTCCCACGTGCAAAGTCATTTGGCTCCGCAGAGGCCCTGTCATGGTTATTTATGTACTCTGGACCTTTGTTTATTCCTCATCTCTTTCTTAGCACAGCTTGGTTCTGCATGGGAGTATCCCCAGGCAGAAGACAAAACACTTCAAAGAAAAGACACCATTATCTTCCTCCTCCTCCTGTATGAGCTCCCTAGGTGGACTTTGCAAAGTCTGCACAGTTCTTGGCAAGGCACCAGATCAGTAGGAATATATAAAAAAACATTGACTCCATACTTACTACATCTTCGTGACATGAAAGCACTTCATTTTCAGTGTTATATTTTCTCCTTATGTTTTAATTCTTCCGTTTGCATATGGAGGATTTGAGCTTGGAGGAGGATCTGAAACTTGTGTCATCTATAGTCACCGTAAGATATATAGCACTATCTGGAAACTGCACACGTTCACATCCCACATCCCTGCATCCCACAGCCAGATACAAACACCTCTCTGCAGAAGATACAGTCCATTTGGTGCCCTCACCAGGAGCATTCCCACTGCCCTAATACTTGAGGCAAGCAGGTGATGCTCATTCTTCCCTTTAAAGCACACCTCACATCTTAAGGCTCTCTTGTTTATTTAAAAGTAGCATGTTGAGACAAAGGCTGTATTAGACACTCTGGGTGGGTACAGTGCCTAAAAAAACAGAGTTGCAATTTCTGATGGGATATGGGTGTTTCTACACTATAAATAATAAATAGCAATTATAACACAGGAATTTACAGGAATATATACCCATATATATACATATATATACTTTATTTCCTCAATATTTTTTCTTTGTTACTATTTGGCAGTGCACTCAGCAAGGAAAAACACAATTAGAAATGCCCTGTGTTGTACCAAGAATGTTAAAAAGTGTAATGAGCTTATATGTGGTATTTCACTGCTGTTTTTTCCTGAATTGAATGACCTGACTAATATTTTTTCATCAGTTCTTACAGGCAAGTCTTGTGCTTTCACTCTCTGAGTAGCAGTTGGATTTTAAGAGCTGGAAGACTCAAATCATATTTCCGACATTAGGTATTAATTGCCCATCTGTGGTTAGGTGCCTGTGGGTTAAGGCAACGTAATTCCTTATTACTGAATGAAATACCTGTCACTGCCACAGTCTGCACTGTGATCTTGAACAGTTTAAATCTTCCACAGAAGATAGAGCACAACACCATACCCGTAACTGCTACAGACAAGCAGAACACTGAAGAACAAACAACACTCACCTAGAGCGTGTATCATGGTTCCTGCTTTTTTGCATTATGTGACCAAATGAGCATGGTCCCCACGAAGCTGTGAGAGGACTACGCTGCACTGGCGATAGCTCACGGATCAGAAATGACTGCAGCTTTGAGCAGGCTCTCCCCTGCTGTCTAGGGTTTGAAGACCGCAGTGAAAATGAATGCAGGTCAGTGAGTCAGTTGCTTGAATTTCTTCTGTTAACCAGTTATGGGAACGTCCACACGCTTCAAGGCTTCACTTTGCACAATTTCCCTGTTAAAAATTGCAGAACTTGCCTTGCACACTAGTGGTGGTGTAGATACAACTGTGAAGATGGTATATTTCCTTACCTCACAACAACAGGAGACATCATAGAGTGTGGCTACTTCTTACACTTTGAAATCATAGTATGACAAGAGAATGCTAGTGCTGTATGCCTCCATTTTCGAGATGAGGTTTTCTTTTGAAATGTTGTTGTAACCCCTCAGCCTCAGGAGAAGATGCCTAGTTGGTCCTGTGGATGCCTGTGCTCCAACTTCTCCTTGGCTGCTTATATGCTATCCTTTGTATGGGCACCGAGCTCACTCCTGCATGTTGAGTGCCTCCTTGGAGGCGCTGATAGCTCCACTGTCTGCGATGGGAGGGAAACGGTGCAGCCAAATGTTTATGGTGCCATAAAAACCAACAACATTAATGAGGTGGTGAAACGAGCAATACAATCTCTGCACCACTCCCAAGCTGTGCCTCTGTTCAGCGGATTCATCATCACTGCCTCTCTGACATGGCACTCCCCCAACTCTCTGGAAGGAAATCCTCAACAATCATTTTATTAACAAGGAACAAAGTACCAGCTTAGAGATGAAGGCGCTAATTGTGGCACATCAGCAGCCAGAAGAAACTATTCCTCTAGGATCACACATTAATCTTCTGTGGCTGCCGGTCAGAGTGAGAGGCATGCCCATAGTGGTGATGACAGCTGCTATAAAGACAGCAAAACACTCTGCAAGCATGGCCATTAATGCTGCCAGCCAGGAAGCTGGGGATTCACATCTCCGTCAGATCTCAGTCTCTGACAGTTGCTTGTTGGATAAGCATGAGGTGATGGAACAGAACACCTTGCTGGAAGGAAAAGAGATGTAATGGCTTTCCATGCATGGACTGCTGCACTGGTGAAAGAGTGGCTTGGTTAAGCAGCACAGATCTGACTGGGTCACATTTTCTGTTCTAAAGCAAGTCCATGATGCTGTCTTGAGGTTTTTTGACAGTGCTGTTGAAGGTAAAAGATAAGGATAAATTATAATATTAATAGGATAACAGATAAATATCACCATTTTTATGATTCGGCTGCTGGAACAGGGATGTGCCTCAATTGTGCATCTCAGTAGTGAATATTTTCAGGGAAAGAGCTCTGCCTGCTTGTGTTTATATCCTGTCCTCACCAACTGGCATCTGAGCATCACAGAAGTGGTGTTCAGAAATGATTTCTGGGGGATCTAGTCCAGCAGATTTGGTCACCCAGCTCTGCACGCGTACTTATTGAAAGGCAGGACCTTTACCCAACTCCCACACACTCCTTGTGCTTCTCAGCAATCCTTAGAAAGGCAAATGGGTTACTCAGCCCTGCAGGCTGGCAGAAATGTGTGCCTGGTAGAACAGCATTTCCAATTCCATCCAAATTTCATGACCCTTCCTAGGGACAAACACCTCCCCTCCTCCCAAACTCAGGGCCTGACAGTGTACCTTAAACTCATTACAAGGTTTAGGACTCTGTCACCGGTTTTTCAAGCTCCACCAGCAAAACTGAAAACGTGGCCAAACTCTTCCTTTGCAAAACTTCCAGTTAGTCATATTCTGTGACAAGGAGTTGGTGTTAAGTGAGGAAAGAGCCCAGACTGCTATGCCAGGTGCCAAGGCACATTGGGGATACGACAATAGCTCAGGCACAGAGTGCACAAAGGCAGTACACGTCTGGCTGGAATCAAAGCATGTCCCTGCCCTGAGCTGGCAGCTTACCTCTGTCTCCTTCTGCAAGACCCTGACTGACCTCAACACCGAATGAGCCCCTGCCCCAGCTCCCTCATTTGGTCTATCCATCTCTCGCCCTGAGAAACAAACAGGCTTTCTTTTGAATTAGAGGTTCCAAGAAGAAGAGAAACTTGCAGCATCAGTCAAATTCCTGCACTTTTCCTTTTCTAACTTGTAGCTGGGCAAACATCCATAGAGTCCAGTAGCTAGACAGCAAAAAGAAGCAGGGAAAGAAGTAAGGTGGAAAAAAAAGACAGAAAATGTATAAATTACAGTTATGAAATGGAGAACAGAGGATAAAGTTTGGCAAAGTGAGGAAGGGAATAGGAATAAAGAGGGAAGATAAGGGGACAAGAAGAAGCTTTGAGAAAAGTGTCATATAGCTTCTGCCTGGAGAGCAACCATAGATTTAGATTTCACTATTAATAAAGGGAATCAATGGCTGGCCCTGAGCCTTACGCTGGCAGCCTCCGCTGTTCTGATCTCAGGAGCAGCATCTGTCAGCAATTTTCAAGAGGAACCATTAGAAATCACAACGTTCAATAGTTTGTCTTGGCCCCCTGGAATTTTACCACCCCCATCAGCTACTGAAAAAAAAAAAAAAAAGAAAAAAGCAGAGGGTTGAAAGGAGGAGTGGGGAGGAGAGTGGAAGAGGAGAAGGGAAAACAAAATGGTACTTGTACGGTTCAATGCGTGCCTCTCCCTTTTCCCCTGCTTATATGCCACATCCGCAGAGGTGATATATAGATGGTGGTTTTGGCCTCATTCCTGCATGCTCTAACAACACAGATGCTGGTTTCGAGGAGAGCCCCAGGCTGGCTGGAAATTCCCGCTGCAGGCGGCCCTGCTGGGGAGCCTTCCCGGAAGCAGAACAGACCTGGAGATTTACAGCGCTCTGCAAAGCAAATTGTTCCTGACGCTCCTGACACGGAGTGACTTGTGGGCATCTCTCACATAAATCCGACAGAAAGAGAGATGTAGTGCTTCCCAGAAGTGGTTCAGTCACACAGCTACCACCAGACGATTTATTCCATCTGTTCTTCTCCCCGGATCTCTAAATAGCGAACCACAAAAGGCGGTGTGGGGAGCGGGGAGAGGCAGGAGCACTTTCTCAGAGCACTTCGCCAGCCCTGGCCATGTGCAGTGCGTGGTGGTCAGCTCCGGAGAGGGCACCTGACAGGCACAATGAAAAGATTTTTAAATAAAGCATCTCAAGGGCTGGTCCTGCTTGGCACCAATGTAACCAGCGTAACAAAACTGAATGAGGAAAACAAATCATTGCAGTGAGGTTTGAATGCTTCTCTACATTTCTGCAGTGGCAGAGGTGTGAATCGAAACCACTGTGCTGAAGGAGTGACTTATGTGGCAGCTAAAGGACGGGCTGCCATGTGGGGAAGGAACCCTGTAACTCAGAAGCACCAGAATCAGGCATCTCTGGTTCATTTTCGTCTAAGTGCTGCCTAAATCCAGCCCTGGATTTAAAGCTTTTAAATGTAAAGGCACACAAAAGACTGCAGGCAGTTTCAGGTTCGGATCTGAACTCTGATGATGCTTCAAATTCTATAACGAGCTCAGCACCCCCTGTTTACTTCCAAGGAGATGAGACGGGTTTGTGTGCACAGAGCTTACGCAGCATGAACCTCATGCTCCTGTACTTGTGTTAGGCATACAGTGTAGCTAGGAAGCATTTCCCTTCTGCACCTCCTGCTTTATACAGAACTTGCCCTTTCTCCGCAGTGCTGGAGCTAGCAATTCCCAGAGACAGGCTGAGCAGGAGATACACCGGTAATCCTGGCCTCGGTCACATCCCAGAGCTGCCCAGTTTATTAAGCCTACAACCAGAGTGGGAGGCAGGAGGGAATTTTGTGAGATTTTTGAAGTGAGATTATTAAGGAGGGAGCACTGGGGTGCTTTTACTCTCCTCAGTGGCAAGGGACATGGCCGTGCCTTGGGGTTACTTGGAAGTTTTATCTGACAAATTCCTTAACACGGCATTAAGGCCCTTGTGCTCTCTCCTGTGCCATGATCTGGTTATAACTATTGGCCTTTAACAATGTGATTTGTGTTTCATGGCTTTGGAGGTATTTTGTGGTTTACAGAGACTCAGCGACCAGCTGGACCTTGCCAGTCCTGTGCTTTGCCAGACTGAGGAGACAGCGTGCTTGTAGGGGTTATCTGAGCCCTCAGCTGTGAGTGATGGAGAACATGGACTTGGCATCCCCAGAGGCAGCAAACTGTACCTCAAGTCCATGTTCCTCTTGAGCAATGAAATGCATTTGCCCACAGACCCTCTGACTTTTCAGTGACATTTTGTTAGGAAATGGCTAAATACGGAGATTTGATAAGTTGCTCCGGGGCAGACGGCCACGTTACCGGTGTAATCACTTGATTTACACGTCCTGCACAAAGAATCCTGCTGCAGTTTGCAGATGCCCCCCAGGACCCCCGCCTAGCATCATTCCTGACCTCAGAAGAGGTGAACACCTTCATCAGGAGCGGGACAGATTGAGCAAGGAGTGAGAGACAGACCCTGGGGAAAGATCTCGCAGTCTGTGCTTGGTTTACAGAGACTTAAAAATCTTCCAAACAGAGAAACGCCAAGTGAGTTTTAATACCTTCCAAACAGGGAGAGCTCAATGAGTTTTTCAGATCCCCTGGACACTTGAATCATGTGCAAACACAATGTGACTTGCAACATTTCATAGCCCAAATTCTAGCAACACCATATAACAAAATCCACTTTTATATCGTATTTCCACACCAGGGACAGGGTGACAGGCAAGTGACAGGGCAGATAAGTTTAATAAGACTATTAAGCAGTCAGCACTGTCTTGGCTATGAGATCTTGATTTGTCTACATATGAAACATTCAGGACATTTGGAGTCTAGCTGAGTTATAGAAAAATGTCTATGGTAGGCCAAATTACACTTGGCTACCTTTAACCTTGGCCTAGGCTTCCACACAGAGAAGAGAGGAAGCTGTAGGTACCAGACTATTTTAAGTTACTGAAGAGATAACCTCCCATTTTATACATTTAATTCGCATTTGAAAGATTCCACCATGGTTTATTACTTAGTCCTATCTCTATTTTCATCACCCATTAGCTAATCAAGTCATCTTCTAATCTTTTTTTTTTTTTTTTTTTTTTTTTTTTTTCACGGAAAATAAAAAAAAACGTTTCCTGGCTAATTTGACTCAATTCAAGATTTTAGAAAGGAACAGAGGAATCTTAGCATCTGTTTTCACATTGCCTTGACAGGGACAGACCTCAATTAAGCATCTTATTAAATGTGTCTCCTCCTGCTTTATATCAAGTCTCAGTGCCTTTGCTGAAAGTTAAAAATGTGCACACATGCTAACCACAGACTTCAAGTCCAAAGGTGGCGGAGCTGTCAATAAAGTAAGTAGTACAGATTAGCTGCAAAGAAGATGGATCATGGAAACTAAAAACGATTGTGGCAGCTTGGCTAGTATCTAGGAACACTTTAGATCCAAGTGTATTTGGACATCTACCGGGGGAAGTTATCTAGTACAAAATATTCTCAAAGTCAGAGCCAACAACTTTTAAATTCATTTGATGCTTTTTCCATGTTGTTCATTTTGGAATAACTGTCTGACTTGATTGATGATGCCCTTTTAGTATTCTTGCAGGTACCTCTGACATCGCAGGTCCTTCCCACTGCTACAGTTAGGACAATTTAAGTTATATGCAGGAATCAATCCGACTTTTTGGACACATGAAGAAGTAAAAAAGTAAATAATAAAAAACAATCTTGAGTTTTCCAGAATCAGTTTATCTCTTCAAAATGCTCAAAAATATTTGCAAAACACTTGTATAAACACAGAGCTTGTTTTTCTAGACCAAATCCCTGTGCCTGCTCCAGTCTGTCCACTGATTGCCGTTGAGCTAGACCCTCAGCTACCACAAACCAGCTTGCACTAAGGAAGTCAGTAAAGCAGCACTGCTTTACACCAGGCAAAGACCTTGTCCATCATGTTCTTCCTGTACAAATTCCTGTTTGTTCAAGTTGTTTAAACATCATAAACGCTTGCCTTCTCTCTTAGAAGTATGCAATACCTGAAGAGTTTACAGTTTCTTGTCATACATAAACTTCTCTCTCCATTTGGAGCCGTAAATGTTTGATGCCTTCCAGCAACTCATCTCTGTAATCAACTCAGAGAACATTTTTGGATAATGCTGTCATATTTCCTAAAACAAAACAAGCAATTCAGAGCAGCAGATAAACTAATTTACTTTAGAATTGATTAATTTACTTTGTCTTGATTTCAACACAGCAATGCTTATCAGTGTGAGCCCAGAGATGAAGGCCGGCTATATGCAGCACTCCTTGCTGGGTACAACGGAGCCATTTCTTTGGAATCTCTTTAACTTTCCTTCCTCAGAACCATTTACTGAAATGTTTGTTACGAAGCAGATCTTTCTTTGTTTCTGTGAATTTAAAACAGAGACCTTAAAGAAGAGAAACAAACTTGAACCAGAAGTCAGCAGATGGAAGATGTATTTTCATGTAAATGCCAAGTCACTGAGAGGAGTCCAGGAAAAGCAGGTGTATCTCTTTTCATGAGCATTCAAGTAAATGATAACCATGCTTTGGACCAGAAGGCATGCTCCACATGGCTGGAACTGATGCCTGCAGAGTGTCATGAGTTGAGGTTTTGACCTCCCTGCATCATCACGACCAAGCATTTCATTGAGTTTTAGGAAATTAAGCTCAAAACATCGCTGGAATTCAGGGATGTTAGTTAAGCCTAATGGGATATTTTTAGCTCTTTTAAATGTCTATGAAATCCTGGCTGCATAAAGTTATCTGTTTGCTTATTGCTTCAAACCATATTTATTGCTAAGGGTTTCAACGAGCACATTCCATCTTTCACCCCAGAAGTGAGTGACTTGCAGTGGAAGATCCTTTCTTTTCACAGGGCATGTAGAGGAGGATGACTAGCACCTTGGAGCCGCTGGTTAAAAAAACAAAAACTTGCTCTTTACCCACAAAATTTTCCAATTTCACTGGTGAACTTCAGGGAGAGATTTTGGCATACATCCACCAAGAGCTAGCTCAGGAAAGATGGCCCCGCATTACTGAATACAGCTGGAGCGTTAACCTCTGTCTGCTCCTCACTGCTGGCTCCAGCCGCTGGTCACCAAAACCAACCCTTCAAATCCCTCCTGATCCACCTCTGCGCAGAAACGGCTGCGAGCAGTGGCTTGAGCAAACCAAAGCACAGCAGGAGCATCCACGGGCACCGCAAAACTTCTGTGTGGGCAGCATCCTGTGGATACATGGTTAGATGCAAATGAGGGCTGGTAAGAGACTTACAAAAAAAGATTTGTAGCTGTACTGCAGATGCAGTGGTTTCAGGCATTCCCAACAGCTTCCTGAGTGGTTTGCAACCATTATGGCAAAAAGTAGACAGGGTAAGATATCAAATGTGGTCCTCAACAGCAGTCGATGGAAAAGACTGTGCTGAATGACGAGGACGGTATTCACTGCTTTCCTTCAGGAAGCAGAAACAAATATGAAACGCACTGCTGGTGCAAATATCCAAATATCCAACAAAGTTTGTGAAAGTGGCATAGGAGTGCAGTGCAACATGAATCACATGGGAAGTTGGCCATATACAACAGAAATATTTTGATACAGACACCTCATCCAAGGCCAGGTTTGGCAGAGCCGTCTGCCAGCCAGCGGTGACAAGGAAGGGCTGTGGAAGCCATGAAGGAGCCTCTAGGCCACCATGTGACCTTTAAGGATCTTTCAGAAATTTGTTTTGAATCAGGAATACAAAAATAAAAACACTTTCCCACCTGATCTGCGCAGACTTATCTTCATTGTGTGGTTAACACAGGTGATCAGCACTGCGGCTAATTCAGCTTTGGTAAGAAGAGTTACCCCAACAAGCAGGTCGTGCCTTCCCACTCACGTGTTGCTGGGATAACCGGAGGCATTTCCTGGAGGCCTGCAGCCTGCAGCTAGCTGGTGCTGCTGGAATCCATGCCCACAGGACTTAATGCAGCTGTACAGATAAAACTAAACACAGGAGCTTCACTAAAGTCTCTCTGAAAACAGCCATTGCATCAGGAGGCGTTTGGAAAATGTGCCCTTTAGATCACATGGCTTTGCAGTGCCCTACCCTCATTTCTCTCTTGGGGATGCAACTGCTTCTGAAAGTCAATTGAATCACCTAGTGACACCTCTAGAATGATTTTATAGTTTGCCTGGGATATGATGCAAGAGGAAAAAGCGTGGGAGCAGTCTGAATTACAGCCTAAGTTATTCCTTTTTCCTGGAAATGATGGGTCAGATTCTGTCTCCCAGCCTGGAGTAAAATTTTGCACTTCATGGCAATTATTGTCTTGCTCTTCACAAAAACACAGTGTGGTCCTCCACATGGCAGCAGCTTGCAGTGTGTGTGAAAGAAAGCATAAGCAGAGCTGGCAGGAAGGAGAAAGCAATGCAGGAAAGCAAATTCTCTTTCCTCATGGGATCAACAGCACAGCCTGCACAACACAGGCCTCTTAGTCCTGTCCTGCAGCCACACCATGATCCCCTCATGTGGTCTCTCTTCGTAAAAGCCTCTTAAAAAAGAACCAGCTGAGGAAGTTATTTTGCACACATACCTTTAAAAATTAATTTAGTCACCTTTTGCCTCCTTCCCTTGCACTCACCCTGTGAAACTGCCTGTCCCCTCAGCTCTGGGGAAGCAGGCTGCTGCAGAAATGGAAACGCCATCGTAAAGCCAGCTGATGTCAATTAAGACAGACCCAGTGGTTTCTATGGAGCTGCACTAACTTACAAGAGCTGAGGGTGCAAAGCTATTGACATTCAGCAAACTACACCAATTCTCAAAGGAGTACCTGGGCCTTGACCTAAGGACTGTCCAAAGAGATTGCAAAAAGCTCTCTCTAGAAGACACGTGTGGGTGATACTATAATAAAATTATTCCCACCAAACAGGCATCTTCTGCATGAAGAGCAGGGGCCAAGCGCTCCCTGGCTGTGGGAGACTCTGTGGAAAATCTCTCCCTGCTCCATTGTGGGTGGCAGAAACATACTTGCTAGGTCTGAAGCGACCTGAGGTTTGAAAAATGCTAAGATTTGCACTTTTACGCATCTGCTATGAGATCACCAGAGGCTGTTGATTCGCGGATAATGAGGCTGTCTGATACCTGCTCCTGGAGGAGGGTCCCCTGGGGGAAATCCGGAATGGAGGCAGGGAGGAAAAAGCAGCCCTGCAGCCTGTGGTTTGGAGCTTTCCCTGAGACACAGCAGTGGTGTCACCTGATAGCCAAGGAGCTTTATGGTATCAGTTTTCCCTGCTACGTCATGGTGGTATTAAAAAGCAGAGCAAGCAAAAGAATCGCATCACATTTGTACAATACTTGTGCTCTATTTTAACTCAAAGGGCAGCTCGTCAGCAGCAGGACACAGACAGGGACTCCTGCCTATGGCATTTTCCTTTTGTTATGTACAAAATGAGAGCTCTGCTCTGTGAAGAGTCCAAAGGCTTGAGAGACGACCCACATAAATGAATCCATTAGAAACCCTTAAACAATGGGAAGCGTGGCTGCACGTTGTGATCAGCAGCAGGAAAACAGGATCAAGTCTTAACTTGTGCTGGTGGCAGAGTCAGCAAAAACACAAATCCAACACAAGTCTGAAATCACATTCACCAGGTGGTTAGAAGGAAAATTCATTTTTTAACAGAGGAATGTTCTTTGAATTTGCTAAAATGTGAGCAAATGCTTCCAAGCAAAGTATTTTATTTGGGTTTCAGAGAAACATTGGTTTGTTCAAACCTAAAGTAATCGCTATAGTCTTTGCTTTCTGGGGAAAAAGAAAAAAAAAAGAAAAAAGAAAAAAGAAAAAAAAAAAAAAAGCACATCACCATCAATATCAGTGCTCTACTCTCAGAACTGATGACTCAGTTCCCGTACAACAGTGATTCACAAGCTGTGAGCAAAAGTGAACAAATCTCTCCTTTTACTATAAGAACAACCAAAAAATGTGGCTGGAAGCAAGGTGCCAAAGCTCTTCTCCTGGTACTGCTTCTGAGCACTTCATTTCTCCATAACCACTCACTGCACCTATCCAAGCCTTTATTATATTGTGGTGTCCGAAACCAGAAGTGACTAGCCAGATTCATTTAAGTGGAGGTCGTGACTTCCCGGTTGTGGTCACGAAGCTAAGCAACTCTAAGAAAACATTTTCAGCTCTAGCTTCAGACTTGGGCCTAACTTGAATCAACCAGGAGTGCAGACAGGTCCTGGCCAAAGTCAACCAAGACACGAGGGAGGGAAGAAATGAGAGACGGTCTGGAAAAGTTTAGCTGGATGGAGCTTAGTGTCCAGAAAGTGCTGGGGATGCAGTCTGGGATCATTTATACATCAGAGAGATGTCAGTAAAACTTCAGGTTTCTCCTTTAAACCCTTGTTGCCCATTTCATGACAACCATTAGCATTAACAAGTCTAAAGGAACCATCTTATTTTGAACTTGTCCTCAAGAGTATGTCCCACACCCTTTCCCAAACTGAATCGCTCAGTTTCTGGGAACTGGTCACCAGACTTTGGGCCACAATGGCACAGGGGGAGAGGAAGAACGCTGCCTTGTCAGCGTACCCTCACCTCTGAGAAGTTGCCAGCACCTAGACACAGCATTTCTTGGAAGCAGAAAATGCCACAGCACAACTGCATATGCCCAAGACTGTAATTAAAGAAATCCACCAGCACCCTGCTGGCGGCTAAGAACATGAACAGAAAATTGCAGGCTTTAATTTGAATCAGATGGAGTGTGTTTTGATGTATTAACAGGAAAAAAGACAAACTTACACAGAGGTAGGAGCTAAAGATAGATCTGACCAAACTGACAAAATCAGCAGTGCACTGGGTTAGACACCAGTGCTGTGGAGAGGAGTGTATCGATGGGAAACCTCCTTCCCAAGAAACACATCCCAGGAAGTGGGACAAGAGCAGTCATACAGAAGCTCTTGTTCACTTCAGATCTGCCTCTTCCAGAATTCCTGTACTCCATCAGCCTCTTAGCAAAACTGTCTGTGAAATGCTCTGCACTTTGGCACTGAAGGATCTCCTGACGCCACCGGTTCCAGACGGACTGGCTTTGAGAGCTGCAGTCCTCGTGAAGGGGAGTTTCAGCAGCAAATCCTTCCTGGGGAAGGAGTGGAAGAGGGCAGGGGAAAAAGTTGTCTACAGAAGGCCTAAAATAGTAATAGTTTTACTGTTACAGAGAATGGAAAGGAAAATCTGCAAGTCAATGAGAGAATTCACACGTATAAATAGAAAAAGGCAGATGTCAATGAGTCACTGCTCGCTCAGAGCAATCAGACATTTGCCTTTTCTTTGAGTCATTGGCACATCCTGCAGCAGCGGCAGTGACCTCTTGACATGAACCCTTTCAACAATTGGTTAGTCATACAGTGTCTCTTCCAGCCTTTTAAAGCTCCATGAAGGGCTGAACAGCAAGACATCATCTCTTGGTCATGCTGTTCCTTACCTGACACACAGAAGGGCTGCCGGAGGGATTCACACGTGTGGACAGGCAGGAAGAAACAGAGCACGTAACAGGGCAAGCGCTGGGTGCAGAGGCAGACGAGGACTCCCTGCTTGCAGTCTCCAGTGGGGGTTGTGGAACTGGAGTTCTTTATCCTCAGCACAGACCCTAGGGCACTCATCGGTCACCAGCAAAACCTGTCCAGGCTAGAAAAACATCAAAAAAGGTGTGAAGTTGTCAGCTCCGCTGTAAAACACTACCTCCTCCCTTGAAGGCTATTGAAGCAGTTTTCAGTAAAGCTATGGAAAACGCATTTCTTGGTGGTATCCAAGCAGGCACCCAGAGGTGCTCTGGGGTCCAGATGTGAAACTAAAGGGATGACACCACAGGGGAGGAGAGAGGCACTAAGAGAGAAAATGAAATTTCCCAATGTGCTCCCCAGCTGCCAGGCATGGTGGCCTGGCCTGGCAGTTTGGTGCTAAGCCATTAATCTAGAGATGGAGGTTGTGTATCTGTAGAGTGTTTTGGGGGCTTACTTTTTGCAGGATTGTTTCAGGATGGAGGATAAGTTTTGTGTAGCATATGAACATACGACAGGCTCTCAATAGTGCTGGATAAGCAGGCTTTTAAAACATACAGCAAGGAGAATTGACCTTTTGAAATCATATGTTACTTGAAAATTGTATATTTCCAGGCCAGGTTCCATCAACTCCAGTCCCTTATTTTTTGGTCTGGTTATCACAAGTTATCTCAAGGTTCTCCTGTCTGCCAGATTTCTGTGTGAGCTTTCCCCCTCAATGGCTTGCTGTGAAGGACAGTCAGTCTTGGGTTATCTTTGGACTACAAGCACAGATCTAACCTCAAACCAATGTAATTTTTCTTTCAGAGCGTTTTTCCTACCCTACAATCATGCTTAGCTTCTTTCCCAGGGCCATGATACGGCGATTACAGAAAGAGGAACAATTTGATTCACAAGGGCTGAAGGTGGCAGTCGTACCCACTAGCTCTCTTACTGCCATCATCCCAGACTGTCACAATGAGGTGCTAAAAATTAAATCCAAACCATGACTGAATCTTGAATGCACATCCCCAGTTTAGGTCGGTCTCCACCCCAGAAGTCACTCCAATGCTTCTGAGAGGTGCATAGTAGATGTCTTAATAAGAGAAGGAATTGTTCAGTTATGGACTTCACATTAATTTTGAGAATACAGGACTATGAGAGAAAGATGAAAGATGTTTTGTGGCTACTTAGACCTGTGCTTTGGGATAGACAGGGCTTCGATCGTAAGGCTTCCAGGACAGACTGATGCTGCTTTTAATGTACGATGAAGAAATAACGGTTCCTTTCTGTTACACAGCAGGGTCTGCTTACTGAGAAGAAAAGTTAGCAGAAAGAAAAGGTGATTGTAAAAGTGAAATGGGAAAGACAGCAGATTAAAAGTAATAAATTGTTTCTAACACACTTTCTAGCCATGTAAAACCAATAAGGTTCTCATAAATGCATAATTCAAATGACTTCCAAAATGTAGAGGTGAACATGTAGTTTCTTCCCCAACCTGAAAACCTGTGATAAATTTGGGAATACTGCCGTCTGCCCAGCAGGGAGGATGAAGACCAGTTGTGGGGCAGCTGGGGCAAGGATGTTGTTCGGACACATTGCAGAATGCAGCGTTTTCATTGCCATTTCAGAAAAGGGTGTATCTGAGGTTAGGTAGAAATGTATTAGGGAAGATCTGGATCCCCTGTGAAAGACTCTAGAAGAAGAAAACATGAGACAGAAGTTGGGCAAAATAGGTTCTTTCCATCTCAGGGCTGCACCCAAACTAGTTCTGGCAGTTACACTGTAAGAACTATTCAACCCAGGGAAAAGGGTCTTCTCCCAGTGGACCCTTTCAGGCAGAGAAAGTGAATTGTTTTTGAATGTTAGCACTTAATTACTCCCTCTGACAACTGACAAACATCATCCCAGACTTGTAATTGCTTTAAAACTTTAGCCAACTGCCATGGGGAAGAGGTTAGAAGACCATAAATACTGGCTGACAAAATAATGGAATGGGTTCAAGCGCCTACGCAAAGGAACGTGTTGGGTAATATCTCCCTGTGACTTGGTTCTGACTAGAAATGAGCTTTATTCCAATTATTCCAGCTATTCGCATCCTTGGGTACTGATGAAAACAGAATAGCTTAGAAATCGTGCAAATAACCAGAAGACAAATATCTCCCAACATCTCTGGGGAACCAGAGACATTTGCCCTATCAGCTTGCTCAGAATTTATAGACTCAACCTTTGCAGACCCTACAGCTGTGTTCAGCAGGATCCAGAAACTCAGTTAAGAACAAGCCTCGCTGCAGTAGGTAGCGTAAAATATATGTGACAGCCGAATAGGTGCTTGTAAACATCTTCCAATCTAAACACGGCAGGGGTGGGCAGTTTGGGACCCAAAACCAAGGGCACAGGGAAGGAATGAAAAACAAACGAGGCTGAGATAGATGAGTTCCCCAAAGCTTACACAGGACAGGAGCTGTAAGGAGGCCTTAACCCTAAGACTACCCTTCCTCCATTTGCACATGGAAACCATATGATCCATATAGGAAAGTCATATAAGTCACTGGTATTACCAGCCTTTCTGAGCCAAAACCAGAAATGTGGAATGTTTCTACATCTTCCAGCTTGGATCAGCATTCAAAAGCTACAGGTTTCACCAACAGCTCTGACCACTCGTGAAGTTAGGTGTTTCAAACACCCAAATATAAGCGTAAGCAAACTGGCAAGGTTTTGCATGCAAATGTGGCTGGAATACCTGGTTAGCAAAGCAGCTGTGCAAACATCATGGCTGTGATCTGGAGATGTGTGTGTGCTTGCAAAGTGCTCTTTGGAGACTAAATTTTCCATTGCAGTGTTACCTCCAACAAATACGCATTGTTTGTGGAAGGAATGGACAGCAGGGACACAGACTACAACACAATCTTTCACCTCTAGGTAAGCACACAATGTATTTGAAAACAATTACTTTGCTATAAAGGAGTAACTTAAAGGCCTACACTGTGCTGCTTTTGTGGGAATGTCCATGTCACCTCAAACACCTTAGTAACGGTCTCAGAAAAGAACATTAATTCTTATTAATTGGTGCAGAAGTGGTTGCCTCTAGGCCAGCACAGAACTGAGCCTCGCAGCCTCAGCAATCTTTTGTTAAGACCCGGGGATCGACCCTTTCAGAAAGCAGGCTGAGCTTGTACAGCCCGGCATCAGGCTGGCACCTTTGAGGTTACCTGAGTGAAAAACCAACAAAACTTTCCTCCATTTGCTGTTGTTGACCTGATTTTGAACCAGGGAATGTCTGAGGCTAAAAGGTGAGCCACAGATGTGGCTGAAAGCAATGCTGTGATCGCTCGTCTGCCCACAATTTAATTGCTGCTTTAGTTACAGCAGATCTGTAGCAGACACATCTGGTTTTGATTTGGGTATCAGTGAGGCAATCAACCACAGTAACTGGTAAGCTATTAAACAGATTAATTGCTTCATTGTTAGAACAATGCACAACATTTTTAGTCTGATCTTGCCTAATTGTGATTTCTATCGACTGGAAGTTTTAAACCCCAAAATGAAGAGGTTCCCTGAAGAGGTTCAGGTTCTGCTATCCCCCCCCTCATGTTTTCCTTACAATCAGTTTCCAAATCTACCTCTCTCTCTTCAAATAACTGGGACATTGCTTTCCTAGGCAGGAATCAAAACTCCAGCAGAGCCAAACACTGAAGAAAGGGGCCTGTCAGTCACAGGGTCAGGTGTCCTGGAATAAAAAAATCCCAGGAACAGACAGCAAAGTAACCTGGGCACACTGTTGTAGAGTTAAGTAGGGTGGCTGGCAGGAGACAGTTGGAACAAAGTACTTCAAGGCACACAACCATAGTCAGTGCTTTTCCTTTGTTGCCTGCTTTTTTGTTTTGTTTTGTTTTGCTTTGCTTTTGTATCCAAAGTCCACAAACTAAGTCCTGGGATGACTCACGCTGCTCCTTTCTGGTCAAGAATACGACAAAAAACTCAAAGAAGCTTATTCACATGCCACTTGGAAGTGGACACTTCAAATGAACATTAGTTCAAGCTTCGGAGAAGATTCTCAAAGTGGATGACCAGCACACCCCAGCAGTACCTGCAGGCCTTCCCGAGGAAGCATCAAATTTACCTTGTTCTGGCCATGACTTTGCAGAAGAAGGGATCCTTGAGATGTATTGGTGTCGGCTGAAGCAGAAATTGCCGACCTGACTTCTTACAACTGCAGTAACTGAGCGTCATCTTTAAGAATAGGCTTTTTGAGCCATCTTAAATGAAAACAGCCTTCTTAGCTCATCTGCAGACAGTTTCTGTGTCCTACATTTAGCTCAAAAGATTAAACCATGAGAAAACAGACAACATGCCAAAGTGGTTATGAGAAAATATATAGGGACATTTCTTATCCATAATCTGTTGCACATAAGGGGAGCTGCTTCTCCTCCCCTTACCAACCCTCTGGCTGACTGACTGTCAGAGGCCATCCCTTCTAGAGCAAGACTCTGACAGAGGGAATGAACAAAACTCTGACAGAGGGAATGAACAATGAACAAATGAACAAAATAGCTCCTCTGAGCAAGCTTCTGGACTTCTTGAAGTCCAGAAGCTAGTGTCATTATGAATATTCTCAGTGCTACCTCAAAGTTTCACTGTCCTCAGTGAAACATCTCTGTGTCTCCTTATGGCTTTTGGTGCTGGGAAACAGCTGTATTCATAGCCAGGAAAGCAGAGAAGTGCAAAAGCTGTGGACGCTGGCTTTTGTTTTTCTGTTTCTCAGGGAAGGAGACCAAAGGCCCTGTAAATGTCTCCAGAGCCCTGTATCTCTAAGCATCAATGAACCATACATGAAAAAAGGAAGCTTTCTCAGTTGCTGTAGTGAGGTGGAGTCTATCATTTTATTTATTTAATTAATTAATTTATTTTTTTCCAGGAGCATGGGGAAAAAGCACACAGGCTGCAGAACAGTTGTCACAAGACAAAGCTGCCACGGATGTCCCTGGAGCCCAGGGAGAATGCAGAGCAGCACTGCAGGAGCTGTGAGAGGCCTCCTTGTGAATTAGCATCAGAGGTGACCACTCCGTATCCCTTTTGGGTTTCCATCCCTCAGGAAGCAGACAGATTAGGAGGAAGCAGTATATTTCTAACAAAGATGTGCTGGAAGAAAACCAACACAGATAAGAATTTCAGAAATCTTTCTTTCTTTCCTCTCAGCAACTCCTGCCAAAGAGGTGCATCTTTCCATTTCCAATGCTTCACCAGGTTACCTCCTTCAAAGCTATTCTGAGCCTCTTCTGGCTCTGCCACAACCATACGCTATCCCCCTCCTGCTGTGAGTTACTTCATTTACGTTAAAAAAGCAGCCATGCTCTGCACTGAATTAGAGCTGCAGAACAATAGAAACTGTAGGGCTCCGACTTCATCTCTTGAAAAAGTCGCGTGCTACACGAGGAAGGGTTTGCTGGAAAAGAAAAGATGATCTCATAGCCCTGCCTACTGGATACAGACTTAGACTTGGTATCAGCTTCTACCACCAAGCCCGCCGTCACACGAAGCTAAATCATTTCATCCAGCCTTTTCACAGGTGGCCACTTACACATTCCTTCTTCGACCCGGGCCCCAGGAGCCTGATGTGCAGAAGCACTAAGTACTCGCAGCTGAACTCAAGGGGAGCTGGGAAGAAACAATGTGCTCTACGCTGCTAAATGCTCTGAAGAAAAAACAAGCGTTAGGGATCTCTCAGTAAGCATCCAAAAGTTAGGGATTACTTACGTGCTGTGTCCCCATATCCCCATCACTCCCATCATATCCAAGTGCAATGGAAATGAATATAAGAGGGCTTTTAAAATACCAAAATGCAGTAGTAATGGGTGCAACAGGAGGAAAAAAGAACTGAGAATGGACTTGAATATTATCCAGTAAATAAAGCGTGCAACTTGTCTAAACAACAAGGAGAGCAGTTGCTCATCCTCATCATGGGCAGCTCTGACTCACAGGGGGAGAAAACTGCCCTTGGTTTCTGACACTGTCTCATGATGCACACAAGAGAGAGGGACCAAGTTCAAGTTACTCAGGAGCTTTGATTCTGACTTCTACCAACTTCAGAAAGTTTAGCCTTTCAACTTTAAACACGCTTACATAAAAATAACTCAAAAGCTACATGTAGTCGTGGGATTTCACCACGCTACAGACACTGAAGTTAATGGCAATTGTGTAGCTAGGTTGTTTAGACAACTCCTAAAGCTTCTAGATTTAACATTTTTTCCTTCAGGCACAGTGGGAAGAAACGAAAGATGCCCATCAGGGGCGTGAGGCTGCAGTTTGATTAACCGCTCTTTCACAGAGCTCATGCACGGCCTCTGCAAAGCAGAAGAGCAGATGCACAAAGGGGATTCAAACGACAAATGGTGCAGTGACCATCCTTGGAAAGCCTGGCAACAACTAAGGCAAAGAACTCTAACTTTGGTGGTTTAGAATATGTGATTATTTCTAATAAATGGTTAGAGAGCAAGTCCAAGTTGTACAACAGCATGGTGCTGTGCCTGCAGAGCATCAAAGCCACACGTCCATCAATCTGCAGAGTCTAACCTCCCATTAGGACACTGCACGAGCTTACAACAGTCATATTTGGGAAGGGCATTTCTTTGTCCTCCCCTCCTAGGTGAATCTGGAACCGAGACTGATAATTGTCACAGTTTATAAAGAGCTGAAGTAACTCTGAGCTCCATTAAGCTTTTCAGTGTCTGAAATATGGATCTGCAGCAAAGCTGAGAGCCGATAGGACCCACACAATGCATGGTCTCCTGGCATGCCTTCGTAGCATGTTTGTGTACAATTTCCTGTTTAGTAAATTTTGACTAATTGTGTGAGTTAAACTGTAGCCTTCCACAGATACATGCCCAGCATTTCAAATAATCATCAGCAAAAACTAAGAGCACAAAGCAGCCTACTCACTCCAATTATTTCTGAGAGCACTCTGAATTAAAATTGGTGTTCATACTTAGCCAGCTCTTGTTATCTTTCCAAAAACAGAATTCCAAAATGCTTCCTCACAAAAACCAGCCGCTCCGACCTCTGATCACGGCATCCCCAGACGATTTCCATGATGTCAATGCAAGCAAGTCTTAAGTGTTCTCCAGGGAACAATTCTTAGATTGATACTTTCCATTGGAGGTACTCTGCGTTTGCTCTGAAGATTTAGGGAAAACATGTCTGTGCTTTCTCTCACACTCAGAGTTAGGACTCTTCAAAATATTAAATGAAGCTCAAGAAGTTTGTTGGTCACATTACTTGCCAGTTACTTTTTAATTCATTGCTTTGTATGCAAAAATAAAATCTAGTATAAAACCCCAATGCAAACATACTCATTTTCTATGCTGGCAGGGTTATTTTCTCACGCTTGCGATAGCCGAGACCTGCTTATACTTGGTCGGGTCTCAGAGCCCCTGTGGGAGGAGGCACAGCTGGGATGCCAGCACTACTCAGGAAGGGGCAGTGGTCTCAATGGCAAATGGAGACGGAGAAAAACATGCTTAATAATATAGTGGATGGTGCTAACAGGCAAAAAATGGGCACGTTTATCAAGCTGACTCTATCTGTGGTCATATGTTGATCTCTTTCTCATCCAGTCTCCTACTTGCAGGACATTTTCCCTCAGCCTTTGAAGGATGGAGAGCCCGTATTCTTTGTTGGCAACTGAACTGCATCGACTTCTGTGGATTTACGCAGGCAGTGAATCTGGACCACTGTGTGGAAAAGACACTGCTTCCCCTGAGTAAATATTATAAAAAGGATTAGCAGGAAGGAATCCCCCCTCTGAAATGCACTGGAAACATGGCGCATCTAGGAAGAGGATCTTAAACTTGGCAAAATACCCTCCAGTAAATGCGTACTTGCACCAGGCTTTATGCAATCAATTCAGTAAAACAAACAAAAGTCCCTTGGATGTGTTTTCTTCATTTCTTTAGTTTCTTCTCAAGAAAAGCAGTATGCCTAACGAGAGTGGGCAACAAGCTACATCCCTTTACCTTTGTTCCAAGATAATTCCCATGCTGGTGAAATTCACACAGGCTGCAGCTGAAGGCTTCTGTAGAAAGCGGACTCCCCATGTGCCTACTGCCGCCTGCAGTTACCATTAATGTCATCGGGATTGCTACTGCTGTGAAGACGAACATTGGGTTCCTAGGGGTTACCTGTCCCTCAGCCTTTTCAGAAGGCAGAGCTATTCCTATTTTATCTAAAGTATCCAGACCAGAAAATGTCATCCTCACAAGAGTGGAATCCAGGAGTGTGCTGACGAGGACACACAATCCAGTGCAGCATTTCCAAATGAAACCTTCTTGATCCTATTTTAGGTAGACAGCCTTTGTAAATCTGTATATCCTCAAAAGATAAGAATTCGTAATGAAGTCTTCTCACATACTGCCTTTGAGAACTGACCTGCAGCTCAGCTACCACTGACAGTGATTTCAGGTGATACCAGAGCGTTTCCTCATAGCAGCCATTTGTGCAAAAGGCTAAAAAAATCGAAGGTCCTTCGTCCTCTTGAAATGAATAACCAGTGTTACTTTGATAGTAGTTCATCACTGCCTGTTAACAATGAGGCTGCCACATGAACAGCGCTCCTGTTAAGAATTCATTTGAGTTCACAGCTTTGTGGCATTGCTTATAAATAAAATAAATCTTTTAAAAGCTTTTAAAAAGTGTTAAACACAACAAAGAGCCTTAAAGAATATATGGCACAGCTGGTGGTACCTAAAGTAAGTGAACAGTAGAAGAATGAGGCACAGCACAAGGGCAATTCTAAAATTCTGAAGTCTTACTGTACCTGCCAGCAGTAAAATGAGCACGTTGTGGGGGGAAAGGAAACACTTGATTTGCTCAGTGGCTCCAAACAATTGCTACAAGCACCTAGTAATGCTTAGATTTCCCAATGACTGCAAAAATGCAACAGATACCTCTTTGGTAAACTTCGTAACCACAAAACCTAGAAAGACCAAAGCTTACTGGGTAGTTTTTAGTACAATAAATGGAAAAAGAGTAGATACAGCTCAGATAAAAGGCTTTCAAAACTTCAGTGCTTCTGCAATATTTATGTTGGGATAAGAGGTGAAAACTTCAGCCATTCAGGTGGAATACGAATATGCTGTCAGAATTGGTCTTGTAACAATCTATCGCTAAGGAAAGAAGACAATTTTTTCTTTGTACCTGAATTTACTCTTCTCATTTTCAGACCAGAGAACCCTGCGGTAGCAAGATTTTAAAGGGATGTTTCCATCTATTTCAGGTTTCAATTGACGTTTTTTAATGCATATAAAAAGACCTTTTAGTAAGCTTTTATAATTCATCCTAGCTGCTCCCTCTGAATGAGGATTTTAAGATGCTGCCCGCTGCCCCAGTGAACAATCTGCATGGCATTAGAGCTCACATTGCTTAAAGATGCTGGGTTCACATCAGCTCCCATACAGGTCTATTCCCAAACTGGCTCTTGGCAGCCCAGGACAAGTTTTCCTCAGCTGTCTCATACATTGTCATAGTCCTCCCAGCATGATGACCTTTATTTTCCTCCCACACATCTTTCCCTTGGGACCTTGTCCCAGTTTTTTCCATTTTGTAACCCAGCTCTGACAAGGATCTACTTGTCTGCAGGAAAACCATGGCCATCGAACTGCCTCTGTTTAGGCAAAGAAGTGTTCTTTCTTTCTTGTTTCTTTGTGCTTTATTAATTTTTCTGTATCGTGATAATGACCTGTTAACCTGAGCGACAAAGAGGCCTCTCTTGTGCACAAACACGTACTTACAGCCTTCTCCAACAAAGAGTTACCAGTGGAAGTGCTGTGTTTATACACACAGGCTCAGCTTCTGGAGAAACACGGTGACTTCATTTCTCTTCTGTCTGCAGTACAAGCAAGGCACGTTCCAGTTGAAGTCAAATAATCCCAGAAAATCCCTAATACTTCAGACTTTCTGGAGGAGTATTGGAACATCCCCAAAGGCAAGTAGAGGGATTTTGCAGTGCATTCCAGCACTCATATGAAAATGATTTGGGGAAAATACACACAAAGCAAACCACTCTCACAATTAGGAGTCTTCCAGAAAAGAATTCCTTCAGCTTTACGTTTCTTAGATAAAAGATTTCAAAAATAGCAAAGCATTATAACCTCATTTTCGGGTTATTTGTTCTGACTGGTAAAAGTCTTGATGCGCTGTCAGGTGAGGTAATCGCAATGTGGTCTGTCACGACTGTATCACGGAGTATTGGTTTCCGTGTTTCTGTGGGCATACATTCAGGCCTCTTTCTTCTCTCACCATGTGTGTCTATTTAGCTAGCTAAATATCAATGTCTTGGTTGTCCCCTCAAAATGGCAGTTTAAATCAGGAATAATTCTAGTGAAATCACTAAATAAAGCCAGTATAAATGGAGAATCAGGCCTTGAAAAACAGTAGTGAGCTTTGAATTTGTCGCAAGGCAACTGCAATGGGTATGTGATATATGGCTGGATCAGAGGGTTCTGAAAGCCTCTTCTCCCTCCAAGTACTTAAAACACAAAAAAAAAACAAGATTCCAACTCTTTCACAGACAAAGCAAGCATCTTAACTTGGCCTTAGAAGATTCTTCCTGTCAGACTAGAGAGCTCCGTCCACACATTATATGGGAGTACTAATAAAAGGAGAGATGGTTTTAATGATTTTGTTACAAGGAAACAACATATGAACACTAAAGGGAGCCAACAATTGTCTGGTGGCCTTTTAAAAATAAACTGTGGGTTTCACCCCATTTCTTTAGCAGATACATATCCACACTAAGCATGTGCAAAGTATTCTTACAGAATTGGGTACAGGCTCATAATTCCAGGATTTTTCTTTTTATTTTGGTTGTGATTTTGAAAAACAGGTCAGTTTGGCAAAAACAATCTGTTCCGTACAAAATCTGTTTAGCAGAAATGGAGTTCTTTTACAGAAAATCTCGCGACTCACACAGGCCAACCGCGTATCACAGTGACCTTCAGAACTGGGCGAACTGCTCTGCGTCCATAACTTGCTAGGTGGCTAGAATTTTTATGCGGTATTTGGGAGATAACTAGAGCTAAATAACGACATGCTTCCCAGATTAAACCACGTATCATCTTTCTGCCAAGTCCTTTATCTAGAGTAATTATTCTTTTTTGGGGAAAACAATGAATCATGGTTTTTAGTTTCTATTCTATTGTTTCATTTCTTCCTGCATGCTAAGTCACGAAGACTTGATCTATTTGTACTGAAAGGAGAAAACTCAGTGGGTTTAGTTTCACCTCTATTCCCAAATTTCATTTCTCCATTTTAATAGTCTGCAAGTCCTAGTGCTCACACCTCAGGATAGCGTCTGACACAGGAAGCTACTCCGCAGTAGAGGGGCAAGGAATCTTTTCCATCATTTCTACCTAAAGCTGTTCCACTTTGAAGCCAATATTTACAGTTTTTCAATTAGACAAACAAGGGAGTGAGGGTGAGATGTTGCCTTGTGGTTAGAAAAGGAAATTGGATCTTGATTGCACTGTCTAACCCAAGGACACTTTTATTTAAGAAGAGAACAAGACATACACAGAAAAGAACAGCAGCTCACTTTCACTGGAAAATACCTTCTTTCAAGATATGGAAGGGGATAAGGCATAAAATACAACCTGTCCTCAGTGTTTCTTGCCTTATTGAAGGTAATAGCGCCCTGCTTAGAGCTTTTTTTTAAATTTTTTTTTTTTTCCTCAAGATGCTGGAGCACATCCAGGGAAGGGCAATGAAGCTGATGAGGGGTCTAGAAAACAGGTCTGCAGAGGAGCAGCTGAGGGAGCAGGGGTGGTTTAGCTGCAGAAAAGGAAGCTCAGGGAAGACCTTATTGTGCTGTAAGGAGGTGGGAATTGGGCTTTAAAGGAGGCTGTAAGTGAGGTGGGAATTGGGCTCTTCTCCCAAGCACCAAGTGATAAGACGAGGGGAAATGGCCTCAAGTTGCACCAGGGGAGGTTTAGGTTGGATATTCAGAGAAATTTCTTCAGTGAAAGAGCTGTGCAGCATTGGAGCAGGCTGCCCCGGAGGTGGCTGAGTCGCTGTCCCTGGAGGCCTTCAAGAAACGTGGAGATGTAGAGCTTAGTAGCATGGGGTAGTGGTGGACTTCAGTACTAGGTTAAAGGTTGGATGAGATGATCTTAGAGATCTTTTCCAACCTGAATGATTGTATGATTATTTTTTTCCGCCTTCTGATTTCTGAAGCATCAAAGACTTTCCATGCAGTGTTTATACAGAACAGCAGCACTTAATTCTGCATTCCCAAATCCCTTCTGGAACTTGGGTTGTGGTACCTACCAAGAAAAATGACTTAAGAGGACACAGCTGGCAAAAACAACTAGCAAAAAGCAGAGGTAAGCTGCCTTTAAAGTGTAACCAGAGTTCTTATGATATAACCAGAAGCCTGCTCTGGCTCCTGAACCTCATGATACACTTCATTCTCATCATCTTGAGACATGACACACATTAACCAAAGCTTCATTTAATCAGCTTAGGAACCTGAATAAGGCTAAAAGAAAAAACAGCTCCCACCAGTCCATTCCAAAGAGTTTTTGCTTTCTAAGAAAAATCAGAAGAGTAATTCCCAAATCCCCATCACCTCACAAGAAGGATTTATCAAGCACAGACTTTTAAGGGCATACTTCTCAGTGGTAAGCACACTACAGTACAGTCATCTTTAGGATGTTCCAGGTCTCTCAGAATTTACCTTCAACACATGACTCCTGTTCATTGTGCATTTTAGCAGCATGCATCTGAGAGGAATCAGCTGGATCACCAAGGATGTTTCCCTGCTACTACAGACATTGAATGGAAACACTTCCATGAGTTTAAGTCCAATAAGCTCATGAACATGCTGGCATAGATATCCGAACACTATCATGGTCTCTCTGATAGGGTACAAAAGTGTCAGCTGCTTCCAAAGGACGGGGGAGCCAGAAGCAATCCCGGGACCTGCAGGACAGAGGCCTGAACAAGGCGAGCAGGGCAGACCAGAGGGTGGAGGCCAGGTTCAATGAAAAGTCCCGATCATCAGACAAATTTATAGCGATGAAGCAGGTTCAAGGCCAAGCCAGAAGCAAGTACAAAGTGGTGAGTCAGGACTAGGCTCACTGGTGGTGGTCAGGGTCAGACAGCCCCAGTGATCACAGACAGGTCCACAGTGATAATGCAGATTTGAGACCCAGCCAGGAAATCACTTCATGGGTCAGGGTACAGATCTATGGGGTCCACACCTCGGCGTGGCTGTGGCTGAGATGGAGACCAGGAATCCTACAACGTACCTTGAGCTAGGAACAAAGTCCCATGGGTTGAGTTTTAACTGACCTCCTGAGTCCATGGAGAGGGCAGAGGCGAGCGGGGAGGCTGCTCGGTGCTGTCAAGGCTATAAGTGCCCTCAGGGCCCTGATACCCTCCCAATTCCTATGCATATTTCTTCTTTTTTACTGTCTTTGCTGTGGTAGTCCACAGCACTTGCGGAGGGTACATTGCTCTGGAGAAAACTTTTCAAACTGCGGATCTTACATTGAGACCTGAAAGGGACCAGAAGTAGACGCTAGCTTATCTCTGCAGGGAACAGCCTCGGTGCTAATGGCCTGCCATCGTCATGTTTTCCTCGCTGTGCTCGAGGGCTTGAGCCTGAGCTGGTGAGAGAAGCACAGCTGCAAGCTGCTGGGCTGCCTGCAGCCTCTGAGACAACCCAGGCCCAAGGCCTTTGGATATCTTGGGTCAAGAGCAGGACAGGTCATGGAGCCTGCTGAGCATCAGCTGTAGCGTTGCTCTGCTTAGTGAGCAGGTTGCAGTGCCTCTTAAGCGACGGTTTCCCATGGTCTGTGACTCTGAGGCAGCCTGCCTGCTCTTGCTACAGCTTAACTGTTCTGTGGGGCGGTGGAAACAAACAAGTGAGTTTCAGAAGCACGAAAGGAACATCACAGGGAAGCTTTCAAGACCTAGTGTGAAAAATAACAGAGAATTCTCATGGGGTTAGTGTATCAATAACATGTTACCGTACAATCCATACACTAAATGCAGCACAGCAAGCTGTCACAGTATGCCAAAGTAGAAGTCAAATAGCGGCATCTGTACAAGATCATGTTTCCTCAGCAGTGATGAGAGCCGCGAGCGTGTGCTGAAGAACAAAGGTGACTGTAATGGGTTTTGTTTACAAAACAGCCCATGGAAGTAGTGTAACCAAGTCCTACCGAATCCTGATGGAATCTGCAGGCCTAATTCCCTTATGCATTTTTGAGGATACCAAACACGAACAAATTATGTGAGATGACAGCAGCAAAATTCTTAACCAGTGAGTCTACCCACTATGTTTTTCCATTCGCCCAGAGAACTTTCGTCTAGGATGTTCCCCATGCTGTAATTCACTCCTGGATTTCCTTCCAGAGTGAAATACTTCATTAGCATTTTGCATTCTTAAAAACTCCAAAATGAGCATTGAAATATTTTAACGCCGATTCCTAAAACAAAACAGAAAGACCAGAGAGATGGGACTTCTGTAACCAGGGCTTACAAGGAGGTGATCTGAAGGTGACTGGGAAGATGCTGGGTCAGACTGTTGATAGTTATTCCCCAACCTCTGAAGCCATCTGATACTTTTCCTTCCTGCTGTAAGCACTCTGTGAATATATTTCTTGTTTGCAAGGAGACAGTTTAATGATAAATCAGGTACTACTGAGCACGGATTAAGAAATCATAATCCCATCCTTCATTTTCACACTGGAGATCTGGCTGAACGTACCCCTCCAACCTATGTCACTACTTCAAGGACAAGGAAAAAGATGTCACCATTGCAAATATGAAGTGCAGTGTGCTGTGTTTTGACAAGGTTCTGAGAGATCAATTCTTCAGAGCTGCCTAAGAATTTCAAGGTTCCAGCGCTGTCTGATGATGTGTTTTTTCTGGACAGTGCAGGACGCTCGCTGCTGCCGCCCTCGTCCCCCTCCCAGAGTGTCGGTACAACTCCCTCCGAAGCCACACTGACCTGGCTGAAAACAATCCTTAAACAAAATCAAGTTATTTTTAGGCAAGATCGCTCCAGCAACCTTGTTCAGAACCCCATGTGGACAGTTGCCTCAGTGCTACTGAGGGCAGTAAAGCGTAGCACGCAATTCAGAATTTCTTCAATGGGCTTTGCTGCCAGAGACGATCCATCTGATTATTGATTTATTTTCTAAAACTGTATGGGAAATGGTGCCCCGTCTTTCTGCCCTGATCTCTCCTTATTGCTTGTTGAAAACGTTAAATTACACGCACTTCCTACTGAAACAAAAAAATAATTTCTGATGATTTGATGAAAATGAATTTCTTCATCTTGCAGTCCTCAAAAAAGCGTGCATGTAGTGTTAGGTCAGTCAGTTTTTTAAAATGTCAGGTGCTGTTCTGCATTAATTTAATATATTGGATTTATATTTGAAAATCTAGAAAAGAGGATAAAAAAAACATGATGAAGAATTATATTTAATTTCTTTTTTATATTTACTTTTATTTATTTATTTTATTTTTTCCCGGGGGGGGGGAGGGGGGGAGGAGGGAGTGGGTGGTCTGCTCTTTCAGTCTGACTTTTGTCCACAAACTCCACAGAAATTTGTCCTGCAGTACCTGGTGGTTTATAAGCACTTATAGTACAGGATGGTTTACAAGCACTCCTACCATAGGCCAGGTTTTTTGTTATAACTCAAGTTCCAGTCAGACTTTTAGCTGCCTTCAAGAGACCATTCTGTTAACCCAGAGCAGTTTTTTTTAGGGACACTAAGGCACATTCAGCACTTAGTTTCGTCTTGGCTCTGCACTAACCTGACCTTGTGCACAGTGACTCCCCATATCAGATGACGGATGATCCACAGGCCTCGTCAAACCTTATGCATCATTCGCAACCAATTATTTCTGAAGTGCTGTTAGCGAGCAAACTCAAACAATCTTTTTCCCAAGCTGCCCTTTCACCCATGGCCTTGGCAAGCTGTAAGTGGAGAGCAATCTGAAAGCCTCTTCAGTTAAACTGACACATTCCAAATGGATATTCAAGAAGAAACTGTTTATTTCAGTTTGAAAACTCCCTTTTCCTGGATCTTTTTCTAATAGAATTTGTGGTGCCCAGATGGTTTCTAAATTCAAACGGATTTCCTCCCCCTGCTCCGTCTCCCTTTCATTCTCTTTTGAACATACTGAGAGCCTGAGATAGTTGCAAGTGATAGCTAGGACAAGGAGACTGCAGTCTCATGGGTGGAAATGAGGCAAGGCACCCAGTTTACGTGCTCTGGGAGACTGGCCTCTGCAGTAAGACACCGGGAGGATGCCAAATAATGAGGTCAGCAGTTGTTCAGACGCCTTTGGTTTGGGGCCACACTCGACATATCATATATATAACTGGGAGGTTTTTTGTAGGTTCCTCAGAAGTGGGCCAAATGGTGCTTACTGCAGTATCCAGACGCAATCATTGTTATGTCTTTCTGACCAGACTGCCATGCTGCCTGTCACTTAGAAGACTGTCACTATTGTTTGAGCATTTTTTCCCCTTTTCACAATGAACTTCATCACTTTTTACAGTTCTTCTGAATAAAGGATAGTTATTTCACTGCTGGATTCCAAGAGCAAAAGATACTCCCTCCACCTACCCTTAAAAGACTTCATTTCTCTTCCCCAAACACTTTTGTCAGGGAGAGAAATATTAACCTGATCTGCAGCTGCTTACCCGGGGTTGCACAAGGAGCGACGGCCTGAACCAGGAATGTAACGCTGTGCTCCTGGGCTGCAGTCTAGCATCCCTCCACTTCAGCTGGTTTCTTGTTGATGTTGTTCTGTTGAAATGGAATATCTCCTACTTGTTTCTAAGAAGTCTGATCTTAGGATTTAAAATAAATCGAGTTTGACTTCTTTTTTTATCCATGTTAAGACATCTTTACTGACCACCGGAACTTCTGAAAGCCGTGCTGGCAAATTTGCCTTTTCTAAAGGCGTGAAGCAAACTTGACAGATCAATGATGGTTCCTGAGCTGCACAAGACCACTGAAATGTGGGAAATTCTTACAGGCTGGCAAATTTGCAGTCCTACCCTGAGACTAAATAATCCAATATCTGAGGTAGACACCGATCAACTTTTATAGGATCACATTACACAGGAAGGAAATCCTCCAGATTTTTCTGCTGGGTTAAACCTGGATAAGACTCATGAGGATCACCTTTTTAGAATGTGAATTCTAAAGGAAGCTTTGATACTTACAGATCAGAGTTCCAGTTTGGTTCCTATTACATCAACAGTTCTCAACTTCACAGTATGAACACGAAAGAGAGACTCTCACAAATACCCATCTTGCACTTCATTGCAAAGAAAAGGTACTGCCTTTTTATGTACCGACTTTCTCTAATGCTGATACAAGCAAAAAGGTGGGGACAAATTCATACGGCTTTGCTAAAAGTCTTCCTGATTTCCTTTCAGAATTTTCCTTCAGACAGCGAATTACCTCTCATGCTTCAAGGCTGCTGCTTGCTTCTAGGAGTTTGGGAGTGAGCGTGACATTTAGCAGCCCAGGCACAGTTTTGTTTCCTTCTGCTAAATCACAGATGCTCAATATCCAGCTGTTTCCAACCGGCCAGAGTAGAATAGTTCTCTAAGATGGTACTGTAGCTTTACTATTTGTTCTAACATGTCAGCTGTAGTCTTGATCACATGTCCAGGCTTGCCAGGTTTAGGACTGAAAAGAGGTTTTCTCTTAAGGTACAAACTTGGCAGTGTTGCCCTGCCCCAGGAGGTGCAGACTGCCTGCCCTGAGCTGCGGCACCACCATCTGGCCTTGATAGTGCTGGTGCCGGATCATCTCCTGCAACACGGCGTGTTACTTCTCTGGCTTAGAAGTGGTGCAAGATGGAGAATCAAGAACAGTATGAATTTGTGAACCGATGGAATGTCTTATTGGAGAATAATAAGCCGCTGAGCACATTCTTCCATTCCTCTGGCCAATTTAATTTTGCAACATTAAACATTATTGGCAGACGCAAAAAGACAGTGTAGGTAAATAATATCATTCATGCCTTGGTTAATTAACTGCCTGAAGCACCACCCATGAAGCAAACTATTCTTCTGAGTCCTGACCGAGGCAAGGTTAAAGGAATATTTTTAACATTACCATAATCTAAGATGTGAACAAATGAACAGATAGTGCATTCAGGAGAGCTATAACAAAATAACTGTACTGTTAATGCGAGGTTGACTGGATAAATGCCAACATCTTCACTGCCCTGAAAACAGAAGAGTAGAAAACACACGTATTAAATTAAACTAATGATTTGTGTGTCTCAGAGGCAGGTATGAGTAGAAGGAGCCCCTAGAAGGCACAAATAATGAAGACATTGCCTGTAAGGGAAGTGTTTATTTCTCCTTCTAGTAGGAGGGTATTTCATAAAAGAGAGCATGAG
The DNA here is from genome assembly GCA_011076525.1 of Nettapus auritus. NCBI lineage: Eukaryota > Metazoa > Chordata > Aves > Anseriformes > Anatidae > Nettapus > Nettapus auritus. The sequence continues at coordinate 3,074,305 of CM021781.1, read as the reverse complement.
AATTTGATATTCCTCCAACATTTTGAGAGGCTTACTGATGATCCCCGGAGGACTGTCTGTCTGCAGGGAAGTTACTCAGTGAGGGCAGCAGGTATTCCTAAAGGCAGCTGCATTTCTAAGCAGGTGGGCTGCTACCAGCTGAGATCAGGACTGGCAAACTTGAGAAACTGGTGACTGAAAGCATGCTTTGAAAAGCAGAACAATCTGGGGAAAAACACAGCTGGAGAGAGATGGGTATAAGGTGATGGGATAGAATGGCTGCAGCCAAGTACAGAAGACGAGTTTCCAGTAAGTACAGAAAATAAAAAATGTTGCAAGGTGCTGATTAACAGGAAGATTGTTTTATACAATGCCATGCATCCTTCCCAAGCAAAATCTACTGGCTAGCTCAGTACGGCTGTGTCAGTCAGCCTCAGAGAAAGAAAATAGTGCAAGTGGAATGATATGCTAATTGGGCTGTGGAATGACATGCTAATTGGGCTACCTCCTACTAAACTGTGGGCAAACATCTTTACATGCCACTGCACTATGCCATACAGACACCCGGCATCTGGCTTTATCTCATAAACCCAAGAGGTACCCCCAGGCACAACATAAATCGCCCCTCAGGGAATTCCCCTGTAGTCTCGCAGGCTGTGTCTGTACTGCTGAATACAGCAGGGTAAGTGCAGGGGTTCAGCTGCTGGTGGTTACAGCCAGTAACACTCAGCTGTTACCTCTCATGTATGATTTTGACCTGTACCAATGAACAGCCTTCAGGACAACACCAGGACTCAGCTGTGAGAAAAGCAAGTTCCAGAACCTACTGGGTAACATAAGCAAAACTGCACGAGGCTGATTTCCTTACCTTACGCACTCCCAGCATGCATTCATGGCCTGTTCCAAGGCATTCAGGATCTTCGTGCTCGTAAGAGTTGAAAGAGAAAGAAAACACCATTTCCATGGCCTGCAACACAGTCCACACGCTACTTCCAGCATCGTGAACTGTAAAACAACATACGAAAAGCACTAACTATGTGTTAGAGTCACACACACAGCAGAAAACCGGGCTGTACTGTGGGGATGTGGCCAGTCAGTGGCTTCTGGCATCTGGAGCAGTGATCTGCCCACAATTTGCTTAGAAAGAATAGCCCCTAAATCCATATGTTTACCCTGATACAGGGCGTATCCTGATTCGACAGTCTGGTAGCACAGCAAGGCTTTCAGAATTCCCAAATCAATAGACAAGATTCTGCCCCTGTGTCCAGCCCGTGTTGCAATCCATAGCACTTCCTAATGTTTTAATCAAACAGACAAAGAGCCTCATCAGCTGCAACTGCATGAATTTAGATGGTCATGGACCATTCTCACCCCAGCCCTTATTTCTCCCTCTGTTAAAGCAATTGTCCAGAAGGCAAAAAAAAATGTGCCCACCAGCAAGTTTCTTCCTGAGATGCCTGTAAGGAAGGGTTCCTGACACCTCTGTTTCATGGTAACCTACAGCCTGACCTTATCTTTACACTGGCAGTATGCTTTCATGCCTAAAGATGCACTCAGAACATCCAGCAGCCTATAGCTGTCAACAGAGCTCTTAATACAGATGTATGATCAGCATATCCCCAAACAGACACATCCCAGCCTCACATGATGACCCTGAAATCACATTAGGAACAGTTTAACACATTGTTGAGAACCACAGGGAGAGCAATGTTCTTCACACGTGTACAACAGACACTAGAAAACCAGCGTGTCTGTGGGATGAAAAAGGAGAATGGAATAAAAGAACTCTTTGAGTGGACATAAACCCACTAATAACTGCAGTATTAGTTCACAGGAAAGAATACTTATGATATCAGAAACCACCAAGCCATCTGTTTATTTTAATATTAAAGAAGATCTTCCCTAAAGGACACGCGAGCGTCCTGCAAGGACTCCCAGAGCAGCTTCAGCCAGGGTCCAGTTACCCGACCACAGATCTCCTGCAGACGGTGAATCAGCCTGCAGAGATCTCCGCTCAGCATCTCCCGGCAGATCGGTGCCGCTCGCTACAGCCCGGCTGTGTTCATGGGAACCATCCGGGGTTCCCACAGGCTGGGAACAGCTGGGCTGGGACCTAGGCAGAGCACGGAGCTGTAGTGGGTTTACATGGCAAGGTTTTGGTAGCAGGGGGGGCCATAGAGGTGGCTTCTGTGAGAAGGATCTAGAAGCTGCCCCATGTTTGGTAAGGGCCCCACTGCTGACCAGAGCTGAGCAAATAAGCGATGTTGTTTTGCGCCTCTGTGAGAGCATATTTAAGACAGGGAAAAAACCGCTGCGCCACTCAGCAGCTGGGAGGGTGAGAGGAGTGAGAAACAGCCTTGCAGGCGCCAAGGTCAGTGAAGAAGGAGGGGGAGAGGTGCTCCAGGCGCCGGAGCAGAAGTCCCCTGCGGCCTGTGGTGAGGACCATGGTGAAGCAGGATGTCCCCCTGCAGCCCATGGAGTACCACGGTGGAGCAGGGTTCCACGCTGCAGCCCGTGGAGGAGACCACGGTGGAGCCTGTGCCCCGAAGGAGACTGCGGCCTGTGGAAGACCCCTGCCGGAGCAGATTCCGGGCCGGACCTGCAGCCCGTGGAGAGGAGACCACGCAGGAGCAGGTGACCCGGCAGGAGCTGCTGCCCGTGGGGGACCCAGGTTGGAGCAGTTTGCTCCCGAGGGATGGACCCCGTGGTACGGACCCATACCTGGAAGCAGTTCTTGAAGAGCTGCTGCCTATGGACAGCCCACGCTGGATCAGTTCGGCAAGGCCTGCATCCCGTGGGTGGGACCCCACAGCACAGGGGAGGAGAGTGACCGAGAAGGAGCGGCAGAGAAGAAGTGCTGTAGACTGACCATAACCCCCCTTCCCCCGTTCCCCTGCGCCGCTCGGGGGGAGGAGGTGGAAGAGGGTGGATAGGGGGGAAGGTGCTTTTCGTTTCTTTTCTTTGTTTCTTACTTCTCTAGCTTGTTAGTATAAGCAATAAATCTTACTTTCTCTCTATGCTGAGTCTGTTTTGCCCGTCACGATAATTATTGCGCGATCTCCTAGTCCTTATCTCAACCCTTGAGCCCCTTTCATCGTATTTTCTCCTCACTCCTCTTTGAGGAGGGGGAGTGAGAGAGCGGTTGTGGTGGAACTCGGCTGCCCACCCGAGTAAAACCATCACAGGAGCCAACCCCACCAGTGCTGATGCCGGAACATTTGTCGCCTGGGCTCAGTGAGCACAAGTGGATGGTGATTGTAGATTATCCTGCTGCAGGTTGGCCTGGGGTTATAGTACTGGTACCTGCACAGACATGTTCTGTTCTGTGGTCTGAGGTGCTGAGGTACATTTAGAGGGTCTTACCATCCACTTTCCTCTGGTCTGTTCACTCACCAAGCAAGACAAGAACAAGTCAGCTTGTTCCTGGTCTGACCGAGGCTCACTCAGGCTACTCCATGAATGAACTTAGCCCATGACCTACAACAGAGGCTGGTGCAAATGATTCCTTCAGATTATAGATAAAACTGGTAAAGCCCTCACATGAGTTACAAATTACTGAGACCGTAAACACCTGGAAACAGAAGGATTCAAAATCCTTGGATTTTAGGCAGTCAGCCCTTACAGACAAACCCGAGCGTGCCGGCCGTGACCGGCCCTCGTGGCCACGCGGCCAGCCGCAGTGACCGCCACGCAGTCCTGCAGGCACAATGCCAGCACGAGGACAGTGACTTTGTGCTTCGAGCTTACTGTAAGCCGGTGCCACTAGGCTGTGTCTCTGCATAGCATAGTACAAAAACATCTCTTCCATGATCCCACAGAACAAAATAGCTCTATGAGAGAACGGCTGGTGGCAAGGTTAACGACTGTTCCTCCTTCGCCCCCTGGGCACTTCAAGTAACTGCAGCGATGCCCGTGCTGCAAGACAAACTGATTCAGGCTGCTCAGTCCCCTGCTCTGGCTCTCAGCACAGCTCTGTGGACAGCAGATCTAGCATAAGCAGCACAAGGGGTGGTAGACAGAAAAGGAAAAAAATATATGTTTTGCTATTCTGTGCATGAACTGGAAGAGGCAGGAAATATTAACCAGAAAAGGACAAAGAAGAAAAGCTGCACTTTGGCTGTTGCTGTGCCATTTTGCTGTCATTGGGATTTCATTTTTACAAAACAGTCAAAGCAAAATCTATTAAAAGGAATAAAATGCAGATTTTTATTCTCTGAAAACTGAAAGAAAAAAAAAATAGATTTATTTGGAAGAAACAGGCAAAAGGAAGAAAGAGCCCCACACAACAGCTGCTAGTCTAGTTGGTTAATACATTCACATGCTATAGCTATGAGTATGATGCAGGAAAGTCTGTAATCTCCAGGTTAAGTTAATTAATTTTTGATGTCTCCCCAGGGCAAGCAAAAGCAGAATGAGGCTCACTGTTGATATAAATTAACAACCTTGAGGTTGTTAATGTTATGGATTCTGGAAAGATACTTATTTTCATTTGAGAGAATACACACATCATATTCAGCTGTGGTGAGATGTGCAAGGTTAAAGTTTCCAAAAAGTACTTTTTAATTAAAAAAAATATGTTGTCAAGATCCTCTGAATTTCCCAGTAGAGAACACTAAACAGAGTCATAGCTCTCTGACAAATGCCTGAGCATTTACATATCCCCTTTGAATTAGCAACATCCAAGGCTTGCATTGTTTTAGAGAGAGCTTTTTTTTGTCAGATACTTCTTATATTTATGGCATTTCGACATTCCTTGTAGCAGAGAGCAAGTCAGGTCACAGATGGAGTGGGTATTTTCATGACCCCTTGTTTGCACCAAGCTTTCTCTTGTGCAGAAAGAATCCAGCTGGGTTTGTGCTTTCTACAGGGCAAACTCCAAAGCTTTTCCACTTGGTTAGCTTAAAAAGGGGATGGGTTTTTTCTTTTCTCATTTTCTTTTCTCTCTCCAGAAGTATGCAGAACCTAATTTCTAAGTACATTTTTTCCCCCATGTCCCCCATGCCTGCATATTCTTAAATACTAAGCTCTTGTTAATTTATCCCCGTCCAGCAGCTGTCAACCCCTTCAGCCCACCATTTTTTTTCCCTTTCTTGTGTGAGCACACAGTTGTATTCTCTTAGCCTAGATTGAAGCTAATTCATTTTTCTCTGTAGCATCCCTCCCCATACGTACAGTTAAGACCAGTAACTCAATTCTCACGACTCTCATAGACCTTAATGAAGTCCTCATTTATGAGATGTTACAGTGGGGAAGACAACCAACACGGCTATCTACACGTGGCACCGACCCAAGCTGTGCTGGGAGCTGGGCCTGTGCTGGGAGCTGGGCCTGTGTGGGAGCTGGGCCTGCGCTGGGAGCTGGGCCTGCGCTGGGAGCAAAACAAAGCCTCAAACCCTCCCTAGCCTGCTGCTTGTTCTGTGCCACTGGGGATGTGCAAGCTTGATGAGAGCCAGCTCTATTGCTGGCGCTTCACACAACACTGTGAAGTGCAGATACAACTGCAGAGTTTCCAGGATGCCAAAGATTTTACTGATTTTTCTTTCATGGCTGGTCTTCTCCTAAGGGGGCGACAGTGAAATTTTGTTTTTGACTTCGAAAGTCAAAGTGACCGTCATTTTTAGGGTGGTTTGTAAGTCAGAATGAGGAAAGAGGATGCTTTCATCCAGACTAGTGCGCTTCTTCCTGAAGAACAGCACAGCTGCACGTCTCACCCTGTGGATACAGGTTCCAGGTACAACAGCATACACAAGTCTGCCAGAGCCAACAACTGATATTTTCATAAACATATCGGTCCCATTTAGTAATAAACTCTGGTCAATACTGATCCTCCTCTTCCATAATGGGAATAATCCCCATCCTCTAACATCTTAGGTTCCAGAGCCCTGTTAATGTCTTATTTTGTGTCAGCCTGGTTCCAAGGCGATGCTAGTCTCTCAGGTATCCTAAGGCTTTAGGAAGACAATCTCTGGACTCAGAGAAACCACCTTTTCTTTCCAGGATGGCAGAAACGTGTCTCAGGAGTATAAAAAAAATAAGACCAATCACTCACCTCCAAAAAACCCAGGTGGAACACGTTTTTACTTCAAGAGGGATAATTAAGGCAGGAGTGAACTTACTATCCATGGGGCTGAGAGTGCTCAGTACGCTTGTTTCATGAGAGATGCAGTAACAGTTTTGTTTGCTGAAATAAGCTCAAAAATAAAACCCTTCACTGAATTCATGGGTCTATGATAGATGAGCTGCTAGGACAGCACTGGACTCTGATACTGAAAGACTTACAAGCAGCACATCATTAACATTCGAGAGGAAGCTACTGTGGAGCTTCTCAGTCCACTGCATTACAACATGGCAAGAATAGCTTTTTTTTTTTTTTTTTTTTTTTTAAAGAGTCTAGAATTACCTGAAATAAAGGTATGTATGTCAAAAGCAGTCAGTTACGGGATTACATCACATCATTTTTTAGAAGCACCGTCAACGTGTTGAGTCTACACTTCTTTTCATTAATAAAAAACATCAATTGTATTATGAAGGTTAAAAAAAAAAAAGCTTTTCTTGCAGGGCCAAAAGTCATGTTAACTGGAGAAATGTATGTATCTTGGGAAGAAAGGCTGCTCTGAACTAACTGGGAAAAAAGACAAAAAAAGTGATAAAGAGTTGGAAAAGAAAGTGCATGAGAAGGAGACAGTCTAGAGGAAAAAAAGAATGCAAGGAAATATCTCCACATAAACTTTGCGGGGAGTTTAACTAGCAGAAAATGTGAATCAGTTGCTTGCAAGCATACATGAGCACAGCTCCCCTGACTTCAGAACTCCTGACATACTACCTGGGTTTAATAAATGAAAACGAGGTGAAAATACCTAAAAGCCTTGCTCCACTCATGTCAGTACAATGTTTTAAATTGCCTTCTCCTTGAAGCCCGAATTTGACTTGAAAGGTTGTATTTGTACTCACCAATAGAAAGCAAAAATTGGCAGCAGAATGCATGATCTGAGCATCCTATGGCCAGAGGTACCTCACCTGCTGCCTTATGATCTGGACGAGGGCATTGAGTGCACCCTCAGTAAGTTTGCAGACGACACCAAGTTAGGTGCGTGTGTCGATCTGCTCGAGTGTAGGAAGGCTCTGCAGGAGGACCTGGATAGGCTGCACCGATGGGCTGAGGTCAACTGCATGAAGTTCAACAAGGCCAAGTGCCGGGTCCTGCACCTGGGGCGCAATAACCCCAAGCAGAGCTACAGGCTGGGAGATGAGTGGTTGGAGAGCTGCCTGTCAGAGAAGGACCTGGGAGTGATGATTGATAGTCGGCTGAATATGAGCCAGCAGTGTGCTCAGGTGGCCATGAAGGCCAACAGCATCCTGGCCTGTATAAGAAACAGTGTGACCAGCAGGGCTAGGGAGGTGATCGTCCCCCTGTACTCAGCTCTGGTGAGGCCGCACCTCGAGTACTGTGTTCAGTTTTGGGCCCCTCGCTACAAGAAGGACATGGAGGTGCTTGAGTGAGTCCAGAGAAAGGCGATGAAGCTGGTGAGGGACCTGGAGAACAAGTCCTACGAGGAGCGGCTGAGGGAGCTGGGATTGTTCAGCCTGGAGAAAAGGAGGCTCAGGGGTGACCTTATCGCTCTCTACAGGTACCTCAAAGGAGGCTGTAGCGAGGTGGGGTTGGTCTGTTCTCCCATGTGCCTGGTGACAGGACGAGGGGGAATGGGCTTAAGTTGTGCCAGGGGAGGTTTAGGTTGGATCTTAGGAAGAACTTCTTTACCGAAAGGGTTGTTAGACATTGGAACGCGCTGTCCAGGGAAGTGGTGGAGTCACTATCCCTGGAGGTCTTTAAAAGATGTTTAGATGTAGAGCTTAGGGATGTGGTTTAGTGGGGACTGTTAGTGTTAGGTCAGAGGTTGGACCTGGTGATCTTGAGGTCTCTTCCAACCTAGAAATTCTGTGATTCTGTGATTCTCTGCACCTTTGGCAGACAAGCGCATTCCAGGTGGAGATGGTATGATAGGATACAGCTAAAGAGCACAACATTTTCGTCCTGCCTGAAGCAGGTACCGTCGGCTGGGACTTATTGAAGCCGCTGCCTCCTAGAGCATAATGGAAGTCTTTTGCAGAGGCAGTTCAGAACGCTGCTCTAAAAAGAAGCCCAGGGAGCTTTAAAGAACACATGTAGTGAGTGTGAGAACAGCACCAGTCATACTGCAAAAGACCTCAGTGAAATTCATTTCAGTTGGTAAATATGTATTCAGGCTACCAGGCAGGATATTATGGCTGTCGCCACTACAGCTTTTCAGCCTGGATAGCACTAACTAATTGGATTACAGCTAGGTTAATTACACTTGTCTGTTCATGATGCAGTTGGATCTCCCAGCTGCCATGTCACAAGTGAAATTCCACCGCCTCCATGACTTCCAAGCAGAAGAACGACTGAGAAAGCTTTGGCTGCAACACTGTCACTTTCCATTGAAAATGGGCTGATTATAGCAGGAATTAAAAGAAAAGCACTGGACGAGAATGGAGTAAACAAGCGAGCGCACACAGTGATTCTGTCATAGCCATCTGAAGCAGCTCCGAAGGAGAGCTAAGCAGGGCTCACCCACTGTACAACAGCACAAAGACCAGAAAAAGCAGTGTGATTTTCTAAAGACACATGATGAAACGTTTCCTTTTATTGACTGCCAGCTTTACTAACTCCCCGAAGGCACTCCTCTGCTAGCCTGGCTCAATCAAACGCTTCCCAGCTGAGGACAGCACCTCTCTAGACAGAAGGATCATCCAAGGCCTTATGCACAAAACGAGGATAATGTCTCCCAGAACTACCGAAAGCCGAAAAATGTTACTGATTGTTTATAATACTGCAGTGAAAGGGAACGCAAAGGAAGAGGTCTGTAGGCAACTCTCCCACTTTCCACTCCTAGTGAACTTTCTCAGGCACTCATCCTGCCTCGTTCACCTCAGAGCACTCAGCTTTAGAGGTTTTTATAATAAACATCCTACGCGGAGGCTGTTCAGGATGCTACCCCAAAAAGCGGAGCAACACCACCTATCACAACAGGGCTACCGTGAGTGACCGCTCCATCAGATTGAACTCAAAACTCCAGGCCTGCACACAGAACAGCAATGAGGAACGCTCCTAACTGCAGACACCAAGTTTGGCGTGTCAGGCTTTGTTACGAAATCCCTTCATCTTTCTGGGCCAGGGTGGTATCCGCCGTAAATAGCTCCGTTTCCAATCTGTATCCAGGGATTATTGTAGGGAATTCAAGGACAAGAAAGAAATGGAGAGACGGGGTAGAAAAGAGGTTTTTATCAGTAGAAAAAAAAAAGTCTTTAATGTTAAATTTGCCCTCAAGATTCAAGTGAGCGTTAATGCTGGCCGCTTCACTTCATTCCTTCCCCTAACTTCCAAGCTGAGATGTCAGCTCAAAGTATTTACAGTCCCTCACTTTAGACTTTCCTAAGGCACAGTCAAAGGAACATTCAAATTTCCATTCCATCAATTCGAAGAAAAACAATCCCAAACTTTGGATGTGTTGGATACAAGGATTAAAACTGTGAACTGCTTACACGGCTCCTCGTTTTGCCTAAAACAGATGGGTCGGTTCTACGCATGATTTGGATGTGCTTAAAATCTAAGCTATAAAGTCACACTAATGGCACTACAGACCTAAAATGCTTATCAGCTGTTTTTCTGTAGGATATTTAACTACAGTCACATCGCTGCCCTCACATACAACACTCCTTTCTGCACCATTTCCAGCTTGCTGAAATGGTCCAAAGCAAAGTCCAAAGGAGACTTAAAGGAGCGCAGACAACCAACGGTCCTTGCTTGACTGACCTCCCTCATTTTCAGACTTCTTTTGTTTTGCAGTGTAGACATACCAATGGTGAGTGTACTCATGAGACTTGCTCTGTTTCAGACGGTTAGTGGACCATCAGTCAGCAGCCAGCTCTTCTTGCAGAACAGCTTGTGGCCAGCTTGCTGGAAGATTTTTGCTGGGACTGTTTTGGCTGGGATCCTGCAGCAGCAGAACACGAGCTCAGGCTTTGCACTGGTACTGCCGAGTCTAGAACATGCTGTCTGCAGGTACTTCAGAACAGTGAAAAAGCAAATGTAACCTGCAAGTACAACAGGCAAGAGACTAAAAGCAAAATCAGCTGGATTTGAAGTCTTCTGCAGAGAACGCTGTCCTATTTTCTTTCTTTGCTGAGCTTTGGCTCCTTCTGCCGCTTTTGGGCTCTCCCACAAGCAGACATCGTACCTTACTCCCTTTACTGCTCTTTCCTGTATTTCACAGTCATTTTGTCCCACACAGAGCGAGGAAAGAAGGGAAACCAGAAAAATCTCTTCCTCATCCTTACAATCTCCTTCTCTGTTTCTCCCCTCCCTTCCATTAGCACAAGCCTAACTTCTCCCCAGTGGAAGAGTTGGAACCTCTGGGGACCTGCGAGGAGCTCTGCAGTGCTGGGAAGCAGGTGCCAGCACAAACAGGTTGTGTTGCTGGAAGAAAAACATTTAGCAAAGAGCAAGCTGACAGCGTGTACCTGGCTCGTCTCTGTGCCCGGTGGAGTTTCCTCTGCTTTGTTGAGATACAGAGCTCCAAACCCTAGGGAAGTCAGCACAAGCTGTAATAAGGACACTGCTACAGCAGACAAACCTCTCCATATTTCTGCAGGTCAGGTCAGCCATCACGGAGCTTCTTCTCAATGCAGACACCCAGAACTGATGTTCGGCTACAAAATCATGTTTTTCCCACCCCTTGCTGTTTCCCTCTGCCTTCACGTCTGTGGTCCTATCTGGAAGCACGCACTTGCACCACGCTGTGATAAAAGGTTAACATAAGTAAATGGCAAACCCCCACTGCTGGCAACATCTGCTGAGTGAGTCATTCCTGCTATAGGAGCCATTTCCTTTAAAGTGGAAAGAAAGAATATAATACAGAAATAAAGACCCAGCCATTGAACTTGCTATAAATAATCCCTCTTCATTTTCTATCACCAACTGTCTTGAACTCCTTGCTCTCTCCCTTGCCATCGAAGTTCCCAGCCCCTGGTTCTAGTAATTTGTCAATGAATTGCAAAAGGAGCAGCGTGAGTCATCCCGAGCCCAGACAAACAGTAGCCTATGGGGAACCTTCTTGCACTCCAGAGGGGAAGATTTTATTCCTTGGCTTTAAAAACTCGGAGCAATTAGAACAGGAAAGGGGAAAAAACAGCTGTTCCAAACATGATGTCAATGTTTCCACTACTTCACGGGGAAACCATGTCCCCCCTCTGATTTGAAAGATGAAATGGTAGTGCTTATTTTCCTGTCAGTTGTATGTGTGTGAGGAGAGGGGAGGGAAGAAGGATTTGCTGGCTTCTTACCCAGCTATGAATATATCAAGAGCCTGCATCAGCTGAGCAGTGGGAAGCAGCTGGAATATATCTGGAGGGCGCACAGCAGCCAAGCAAGCTCCATCATGGAAAGCTCCCTGCACTGAAGAAATCCTGAGATGGCTCCAACTTCACGGTTCTCAGGAAGCCCTTCTAACATCCTGAAGTGTGACAGATTAGTCAAGGGTTAAAAAGAAGAAAATGATCTAGGTGCAGAATGGCCACCTGGCTATCCACCACCAAGAATACAGCTATTTGCTGTGTCTCCAGGTTTGATAGACATAGGTGACAAAAGAGTGGCTAGGATATATGGTACATACCTGCACTAACCAAATCTGAACCCCAGCTGCACCGAAACATTGCAGCATCTTCAGCCCCCCCGAGCTGCTAACACTGGGGGGAGCACATCAGTCCAGGCCAACGGAAGAAGCCAAAAACTGAGCGTGGGGGATCCACCAGGTCCGAAACATTCCAACGGCAAACTTTCGGCTTCTCGGTCTGAGGTTATTTGTCCTTTTATTTCCGGGGAGAAACTGGTTACCACCTTTATGAACGTTTTCTCTCCTTTTTTAAATATAAACAGAGTGCAATGCCTAAATCCCTGTCTGTATCTCTTCCCTCTCGTCATGCGAAGTTTAGCAAGGAATGTGATTTTTGTTTATAGAGGTAAGGAATTAAATCCATGTCTCAGCTTGACCTTGGCTGCCCTATTCCATTAAATACCATCCCTCAGACATTAGAAACAAACCATGGAGCAGAGGTAAAGCCTCTCAAACACATCAAATAGCAATTTGCATTTCGCATTTTTGCAGTTAGAAATGGCTTTCCGTCATTTTGATACTGACTTTGCTGCTTTCAACATAAACAGTGCTCAGTAATCCTCTTTCCAAAATGGCTTCTGAAAGCAGATTTCGTCCTGCCTCTCAGGGCAGCAGCCGTGGTGCCTTGCCCACTCCAGGAGTAACGCAACACATGACTCTTGGTTTATTATGCTATAAATTATGAAGTCATGGAAAACTGTCAGAGAACAAGACGCATGTCCTTGCAATGTAATACTGCCTCCGTAGTCATCCCTGTGGAGGCTGACCTACAGGAAAAGATTTGGGAAGAGGGGAAAAACATCTTTCCCATCAACAGCTGGATTCAGACACTACCTGTTGCTCAAACTGCTGGCCGATTCAGCCTTCTTCTGTGGTTGCACTGAAGCAACCCTGGCAAAGACAGTGCACAGGGGACTTTAAACCATTTGCTCAGAAAACTTCATCAGGCACAACATGATCCATTGTCCTCCGCTTGCTTTATATTAAGGAAAATCAAAACCAGCTTATAGCAAAGGTTAAAGTATAGACATCTTGTTCATGCTTAACATGTAGCTAGCGTCATCACTCCAAACATGTAACAGCCACATGGAGAAAGGCAGAGCAACTGTGGAAAATATTTGCTGTTGTAGTCATGCACTGTCAGTAACAAAGGGAAGGATGTGTCCACGTGGGGTGGTACTTCTGTGCCGAGATGCCAGGGCAGTTACATGCAGGCCATAGTCTGATTCAGTTACCTTTCCCAGGCTAAACCCTTCTGTAGGAAGAGGGCCAAGCTCAGGAGCTTCAAACTCTTCACGAGGGGATCTGTATCTCTCAGGAGATCAGGTCTCTGCTGGCGCCAGTAGATCACCTACTCTCATTTATTATCAACAGACATCCCAGGGCAACTGCTGCAGTGCCTCAGTCAGAGTAAGGCAGTTCTCCATACATTTTGAACTCTCCTCATATAGGACCCCTTGAATAAAGGAACGAAATGCTCTAATAGGCCTGTCAGAAATACCACTGCAAGTTCAGAAGAGAGCAGGAAAAACAGGAGGACTCGCTGCCACTTGAACAGGAGCATTGGTGTGCGGGGCAAGGGAGCTCCTCCAGGCCCTGGGGAGAACAGTGCAAGGAGTAAGAGGGGAAAACGAAGAAACAGAAAAAGGAAGAGCAGGACTTCAGATCTAGGAGAGAAATAAAAAGGAGGCACAGGTTAGATAAATACTTTTGAATTCCAAATATCTAAACTTCTGGTGTTTTTACCCTTACACAATTGAGACAAACCATATTTCATTCCTCTTTCAGAATTCACCACCACCTCTCAAATTATCTCCCAAACAATGGTTTTTACTACTGCTTCAAAGAGTCAGATAGGCAATTCCTGCTATGGGAAATTCTTATTTTACCCCATTTTTTTCATGGGGAACAAATTATTTTCCCCCCATTATTTCCACAAGACCTGGAGTTTGAAAGAACAGCTTACACAACACAAGAACTCGCATAACGCAAAGGATAGGCAGCACCGTCTGGGGGGATCTGAACACAATCGTCTGCTCTGTTCAAATCCTCTGACCCTGGAGCGGGAACTATCACGTTCCCAGTTCCTAAGGACCATTCTGACTTTTTTTTTCCTCTCTAGGAAATCTCCTTTTTCACATACACATACATATGTTTGCTCGTGACAGCTGCCCCTGGTCCTCCACCCATCCAGTCCTCTGCGTTGCATCCACGAGGTTCTTGAGAGCGCTCAGTGTCTGTGGCCCATTAAAAGCTGAAGTGTGCAAACAGATCTGTGGGAAGCTGTTCATGCTTGAGGACAAACACGGTCACTAGGAAAGCCCTTGTTGACCCATTAACGCCAAACCAATTCCATGCCGAAACATGTAATTAGTCCAGATAACTAATACTGGAAGCTATTTCCCTGGGAGGTTTTGAAAGCCGTAACAAAGTTAAAAAGCATGAAAAAACAAAGATGAAATGCTGTTTCACATTACTGAATTCACTGTCCTGGAGGGTGCGCACCCGAGAACGGCAACCCAGCAAGAAAAGAGAAGCAGCTGAGCTTAAACAAAACTCCCACCATGTGACTTTTCACTGGGTGGTGATTACACAACTGTTGTTCTGTTATACAAGCAAGCAGACTCTGCTGCCTGCAAATAATCAAGTTAAAGTCTTGAAGGTCCAGAGCTGTAAACATCCTCCCCATTGGGAGCCCAAAGATCTTTCTGAAAGGAGCAGCATGGATCTCGTTATACTAAAAATATCCAAAGTGATTAGATTTTGTTATGGGTAACATCTTTGCCAAATCTCCTCTATAAACCTTACTTTGTTCTTAAAGGCAAATAGAAGCCTAAGCCATCAATCTGGTAAGCATAAGATGGACACTGTGGTAAAGCCTTTTCTGAATCAGGGCAGTTGCAATTCACAAGGATTTGCTGCTTTGAATTGTTAGCGCCTTCCCTTATCTTTATTCTTACAAAAAGAGCGAATCGTACTGCCCAGTTTCAGCTGACTCCTGTAAGGAGTAGCGTGAAAGGAAGCAGAGGAAGATCAGTAGTCATAGGAAGCCCAGTGTTTTCATCTCCTTTGTTGCAGTCCAGAAAATTGCTCAAAGATCACAATGGATACTGAATTCTGCATTCGGGGAGCTAAATGCATCCTTTACATGATGTGACCTCAGCACATTTACATCCAAATGAATTTGCAGAGAGCTGAGACACACAGAAGTGCAGTAGCCACTGAGGTGGAAGTAGTTTGATTTCCTAGGCAAAATGGGATGATTCCGACCCTGCGTATCACCAAGATTCAGATAACTAAAAAAAAAAATCTCCCTGTAACAGCTGGTATGAATTCAAGTGATTTTTCTTCAGAACAATACCCAAATCCTTAAATGGCCCTACTAATCCTAGCGGGAGGGAAGCTCTTCCCAACCTTTACCACTACCCTGGCGTACCGAAGTGCCATACAGCACACATACTGCATCCGTACCGCTGCACGCAGACCTCAGGCAGAGCTGGTATCTTACTCTGGCTTCAGCTCCCTTAACCTTATTCCTCCATGTGAGATCATCTCACAGCCTTTTTTGATCAGCCTTAATCTAAAATTGTGTCTCTGCGCACAGAAGCGCTAATGCAGACTGCAGACGCTCTCATAAGATGGCCCCAGCAGGCTCAGCAAAGCTCAGCTTCAACTCTGGCATTACCACCAGCCAGTTCTCGGCCAGCTCAAAGCAACAAGCTGACCTCACCAGGTTTTCCTTACCTCTCGATAAAATCAGTAGCAATTGAATACCTAATCGCTTTTAGACAGCCAGCATAAAATCAAAGCAGCCTGCGGGACGGCAAGAAATCGCACAGCAGCGCTCTCATTCCTCAAGACTCCCTCTCCTCCAAACAGAGTAAAGTCAAAATGAAAATCCAACCTGGACCCCTTTTCCACAGAAGTCTGTCCAGAGTTTGTTAGACCCTTACTGAACTGCTCGGTGATCCCAGGTTTGCTGCTGAAAGCAGAATCCAGGTTTTTGAGATTCAGGCTACCTCCTGCATGATTTGCACGGTTCCCCTAAATATACCCATAAAGAGAGCTTTCAAAAATCTGCAGCGAAACTCATCTAAGGGAGTGGAGCCCGGGCTGACATAAATCTCAGAAAACGTGTTTGGTTCAGATGAGCCTAAAAGAGTTTAACTCCGAGCCAAATCTGTTTAATCTGGAAACGATGCTGGAAACCTCATAAAGTCAACTTTCCTGAAAGATTTGTAGTACTTCCTTATTTTCATGTGGTCAGAAATTACTATTAAAAAAAATGTCTTTTCATGCTATTTCAGTATTTTAGCTTTATGTTCGAGCCAAAATCAAGGCTGTTTTAATTTTATTTTCATTAAGCTCTAACCAGCCTGTAAAAAGAGGGTTGCAATTAGATTTGGGTTAATAAATTAAGATTTGTTCCATAACCCTGAACACAGCAGTCCTATGCTTTTTGCCCCCTTTTTTAAATAGTATTAACCAACCGTGCTTCCACTTTGCCGCAGTTTTTAATTGGTATGGCTGTGGCAGTCCCCTCTTTTGGGGCTAAGGCCCAGAAAGAGGTTGTAGCCCCCCCAGCTTAGCAGGGGAGCCCTGCTGCCGTGCTGCCTGCCACCATCAGCCACGTCACGGCCACCTCAAAGAAGCCACCGAGGTCTGCCTGAAGCACACATGGCCACGAGCATCCCAGTGGCTGCTCTGCCGTAAGATGCAACCTCTTGTTCAGCAGCGAGTGCCTCGTTACTCCGAGGTACTGTCAGATGCAATTCTCTGGCGCCCATCGACTTCGGCAGGCCTTTTATCTGCCCCAGATGCCTGCTAATGAGAAGGGGTTGCTGCTCCTTCTGCCGAGGCCAAAAACTGAGTGGCAGCACAGACTCTTGCCAATTCCGGATCTAACTCTAGGAAAGTTGCATTTTCCAACCCCACCAAAAGAAATGCCTGTCACATTATTCATACATGTGGTCTCTTACCATATGAGGAGGCAGGCTGAGGAAGGGAAAAGCCAATATTAATATTTGCACAACCAACCCGGGCCAGGATCAGAACAAGTAAGACAGTATGTCCCTGAATCTTGCAGCAGAGACCGAGCAGCGAGAGTAACCTTTAGGCAGCTGAGGGGCTCCCAGGGATGATCACTCACGAGCTTTAACAGATTTGGGATCTGAGTTCCGCAGCTCCGCAATATGGCGCGCAGACTACACGGCAACAGTGGTGCAAGGATGCCACAGCGGTACCACGAGTCCAGCTGTATGCCGTAGCAAACAGCGAGGTGCTGGCAATCCTACAGCATCCGAAGCATCTGACACCAGTCTTCTACCACCAGGTCCCGCTACTCCCCTCCGTGGCCCGCTCCCTACCTGTATCTCCTCTATACCACGGCAGTGGGGTGGACGCAGATAACACCAGACTGCGCTCTCCCCTTCCTTCCCCATGGACATGCCTCCCACTCCGGCGTGGGGCAGAGGTTCCCTGCTCGCAGGCTCGCAAGGAGGTGGAGGATGTGAGGGACAGAAGGGCTTTTATGATGTGGTGCCATAAAGCGTCCTGCTCAACCCCCACTCTGTGAGCGTGGATCACATTCATTCTTCTCAATTTGTCTCTGAAAATGCAGGCAAAAGCAAAGGGATCCGCTGCTATATAGGAATGTTCTGGCATTTGGAATTTCTCCTCATGAATAACATACTTTTATTCATAAAGGCCTATAGCAGAAGCGTGGTGCCCTCCTTAACAAGGATAATCAAATATTGCAGGGAAAACCTCGGAGAAATACTGAGAAAACATCTGAGTTTCTAAGAAAATCATCAAAAAGAAAACACCTCATTCAGAGAAACTCCAGGATATCCATAGGATATTCTGGGGATTACACATAAGATTTGAAACTAGAAACAATAAAGCAATTTTCCCTCAGGCTTAGAAGGAAAACTACTCCAACTTGATTTAGGAGAGGGCAAGGGCTCTAGAAGGAAATCCATGGCAGTGAACTCCAGAATGTGTCAAGAGACCAAAGCTGGCAGAGAACGTGATAAGATCCTACCTTTGGTGCCAAAGGAATATTCCAGTTTTGAAATGCACAGCTTGGAAAAATCTGCTAGATTTTGTAAAAGATGCTTTGAAAAACAAAAACTTGTCCCTTCTAGCCATATTTCCAACCCCAAAATTATTTATTGAGCAAACCATCTTACAGGGAAAAGGTATCACCCATCCCAGAGCAGCCTGGAAGGTGAATCGAGAGAAGGGTGCAAACAAGTGACTTCACAGGCGGGAGTGTGGTTTGGCAAACAAGTGCTAAAAGAACACGATGGAGATGCTTCATGGTCCGGAAAGGATGAACTGGAGCAGACCACAAACAGATGTGGAAAACATGGACAAAGTAAATGAGGAAGAAGCAGAAATAAATTTTAGGGAATTCTAGGAGAGGGTTAAAAGACTTCCAGATGAAAAGACGGGGAAGGGGTTGGTTTCCCATTAATCCACCTCTCTACCATAGCATGTCATTTGGCAACATAACATGCTGGCATAATATTTGGAGTGGCATTCGTGAGTATGAATGTTAGGAAGGAAGAAAACTAGGTAAAAAAGGGCTGTTGGCATAAGAGCATCTTGATGTAAAAGTTTAACGGCCTTGCTCACAATTTTCCTTAATAAATGGCCGTAAGCAGGTCAGTAATATGATAAGGATGGAAACGAGAAGGATTTTAACCACCACAGAAATGAGGTTGTGGAACAGCCTCCTCCCACCAGCAGTAGGACTCGGTCTTGACTTGAAACAATCCATCTTGATGCACTTATGAATGCCATGACATTATGGTTGCCTGAGGGGCAGAGCCAAGACATGACCCTGAAAGTCCTTTCCAGCCGTTTTTCCGAGGTCCTCCAGCAGCACCATGGCAGTCTGTCCATGTCTGTGTTCTTCTCAGCATGGGGCTGCCCCCCAGTTGTCCCAGCTCCCCTGACTGAGGTAAGGCATGCTCACCAGCTGAGCAAAAAGCAAAGCCATTTCTACAGGAAATGGAGCAGCCCCTCTTTCCTGTTTGGACTGCAGTATCTGAAGGCCTATCATCCAGCAGCCAGCACCGCTTTCTTTGAAGCCCGCAATAAAATGAATTTTAGCAGCAGGGCGGGCCGAGTTTCAGATGTTACACTGTTTCCACAGCTAGATTTCAATTTCTTTTTCTCCAAAGGTCAGAAATAATTAGTGTCATGGTCTTGCCCGTGCCCATCCCAGAAATGATCCCTAGGATGATTTGTAAAATTTGGATCCACACACCACTTTGGCCTCCAGCATTGCCCAGGCCTCTAATTGAAGCTGAGTGCTTCATCAAGACCACGCACGAACACAGCTCGCTTTGCCAAGGGTCACATCCTTAGAGCCTCTTTGCCATGGTCAGGCAGACAACATTTTCCCTTCACGGGGTAGATTCGAAATACTTGATCTGTTTTTCTCTGCGCTCTCTGCCTCTCATCAGAAGGTCAAAGCCAGACGCTGGGTTCCAGCTCCAGGCCGGGGCCTGTAGTTCACGCATCACCACACGAACACTGGCCAGCCAAATGCCATTTCTTTACGCTGTGGCTAGTTCAGTAGCCGGCTTTCTGCCACAGAGCAACAGGCAACAGCCACGGTAAACTGCAACTGGACTCAGAGCCTCCGGGAGTGGGCTGGAGCTTGAAGAGCCCCCTGCCAGGCGCTCACCAGCCCCGCTTGTGGCTGGAGGCAGCTCCGCCTTTGCCGAGCCGCTGCCTAGGGCTCTGCTTCTCCGGCATAACCACCACTTGTCCCAGCACAACAGTGGGGCGCACCCCAAATAATCTGGGGGGCAAGGATCCAGAAACAGCGTCCTCAGAGTGGCCATTAAAGGAAGATGCTTACGTGGAGTCACCCTATTCTTTGCATACTCCCAGCGCTGCACAGCAGGACTTGCTCTCACTAACCTCGTTCATGATTAGGAGCCCCAACCATCTATGATTCTGTGAATACTTCACAACATTTTATTTCCTGCTTTGAGGAACCCAGATGAAAACAACTCGGTACATCTGATTTTGTGAACACAAGCAAACGAGCAACTTCACCGCTTCTCCCCTGCAGAAGATAGCTGCTGGCTGCCTTTGCAGTGTATCAGTATGTCCAAGTTCAGGAGGATTTAAAAGCAATCAACAAAGATATCAAAAATGTTTTATATAAGGTCCATCAACCATTCATGACTAACACTTTTTATGACAGAGACCACTTAACAGCTCTGCCCACAGGAGGCAGAGGCATGCAGTTGGGGCCTGAGCCCGTTCTCAGCGCGTGTCCATCAGGCACTTCAGCCCCAAGGGCCACCAGGCTCAGAGCTCCACAGCTCCAGCAGTGACCTTTGGAGCTAGCACTACGGTCAGGCTAACAGACGGACAAGCCTGGAGGAAGGAGAAGTACCTTCCCCTTCTCTTGGCCCCGGGGGATTTCAGACCATCTCAAGCCAATTGACATATTGGGGGAACTTTGTCAGCAGCTCCTTGACATCTGCAGGCTCACAGCTGCAGCCACTGGAACTGCTCATATCAGCAAAGTCCCCTTAAGGCCCGAGGTTGGATTTGCTGGACGAAGATGACCAGCATGTGATAGGATGAAGGACCTTTTCTCTTCAGATGAACACTGATTTTTATTTACCAGCACAAAAAAAAAAAAAAAAAAAGACAAGAATTTTTAGATGCTATTGCTGTTCTAAGTATGAAGGACTGGAAAGAAAATACTCACATTTCCCCTTGGGATAAGACCATCATCTATTTCAGGAATAAAAATCAATTTTCACAAACAGATGAAGAAAATTCAACACGCTGTCTTTGCACAAAAGAGTAAG
This sequence comes from Nettapus auritus, assembly GCA_011076525.1. NCBI lineage: Eukaryota > Metazoa > Chordata > Aves > Anseriformes > Anatidae > Nettapus > Nettapus auritus. Next base: position 3,053,790 of record CM021781.1, on the reverse strand, counting down.
TCAATATTTTAAAGGACTTTTTGCTGTTTTTATTGTTTTTATTATAGTAAATTCTCTGTTTAAGATGGGGCTTGAGAGGAAACACACATAAGAATGTTCTTCATAATATCCCACTGATTTGAAAGGATCAGATTTTCTCCCCTACAGATTTGGTACTGGTATTAATTAACATCATTTTCCAAGAAATGTTGGAAGTCTTGTGTTCCTAAAAACCTTCCAATGACAGCAAGTCCACATGCCCCTAGGCAATTCAGTGCCTCACTCTCCTTAGGACTTTTTTTTTTTTTAAATAACTATCCCTAAAATTTCCTTTCCTGTGACTTAAGCCTTTAACGAATATTCTTATTTATACTGTAGATGGAGAACAGCAATCTCTTGCAGCTATCATCTATTTGAAGAGCTGTATGTCTCCCTTAGAGCTCCCCCTTCACATTTAAGGAACCATTCTTTCAGCCATACACCAAAGGTCATGCCTGTTTCTAGGCTTTTGATCATTCTTAGTTTTGTTTTTTTTTTCCTCCAGGGTTCCTCCAATTGCCCTTCATCTTCCCTCAAGTGCTTTGCCATTCCTGAAGTCCTGCTCTCCAGGAGGCAAGAAGCCACTGATAAAGGAGATCTGAAGACAGGGAGCAATGAGACAAATAAAACCTCAGGACAGAACTAGTAGCTGGAGGATGTTTGCTCACAGCACTTGCTACAGGACAACTTCAAAAACTCAGCGTTATTAAGTAAAAGTTCAGGGTGCTTATCTTATCTGAATGTGTTTGCACATTCATAGCATTGAGTCAAAGCCTCATTAACCACGGAGACGAGCTCTGTGAACTTCCAAATACTAATTGCTTTACATTCTTTGAAGTCAACAGTAGATGAGGTTTGGCTAAGTCAATCTTTATATTTGGAAGTCTGTGCCATGATTCCTCCCACTGCTCCCCAGTTTTGCCAGTTTAACAATGCAGTTTGTCTTTCCTGATTTATTTTTCTTTAAAAAACGTGGGTGACGTGAGCAGGCATCACAGAGTCTTTGCTAGAACTGGTAAACGGGTGAGGCAGGGGCAAGAAGAGATGCACAACATGGTAAGTTGGCTGGAAATGCAGTGACAAAGGGAATAGATCTAAATAAAAAGGAACATGGAACAAGCACCACGGAAGTGATACAGCACCTGGATTTTTTTCCTCATTTTTGAGATTCAGGCAATTGGGAAAAGCTGCGGGTCAAAAACCACCACATTTATATCTAAAGCCAATACCACCGGGTTTCAGAGGAAAAAAAAAAAAAAAAAAAGGAAAAAAAGAAGCAGCTAAGGGCCTCCATTTTGACCTCAGGATGGGTTTCCTCTCACTACTTCTTATTTGTTTCTCTTCTGAAAATAAACCGATCTTCCTCCAAAAAGGCAGGTGAAGATTAGGTAAGGAAAGGTGAAACCTTCTTAGGTGTAAGGGAACTGCAGGCATGTCCCAGCAGAGCCTTGCCATTTACATGAGAAAGATTGGTCAAGTTGGATGCCATTACCACATGGCCGCTATCCTGCTCCACGTGCACACTGGATGACAAATCCCATGGCATTTAGGCAGCGCATCAATCACACCAAGCTTGCGCCATGAAACAGGAGGAAGAGGGGGCAGAAAGAAGCATTTCACATCAAGTTCTGCTTTCCGTCTGCTAAAGCCATTTGCAGAGGCATCACTCACACGCTTAGATCTGATTTTGTTTCTTTAATGTGACTGTTTAACATAACTGACTGTCAAGTGGGATGTCTGAGTGTGCGGATACACACTCCTGAAGGAACATTATCCATAGAGGAGGAATAATGTAAACCGTTATGCAGGCTCTGGTGACCCAGTGACTCACCTTACTAACCAAGGAGCCCAAACACAATCATCTCCATCAGCCTGAGTTGCATCTCCGAGCTCCCTGTGCGTGGCTCCTCATTTCTAGGTTTCCATTCACCGTTTCCAGAAGGTTGATATATTGACTAGAACAGAAGGAACTGTTTTCAGTTCTTTTTCTGAGTCAGAGCAAGCTGGCCTTCAATCTAGCTCACTGATTCACCTTCCCTCCTGCCACCCCCGTGTGCCTGCACCCTGGCTGACCACAGAAGTCCTTTCCAAGCTTTTCTCCCGGGCATGCTCGATGCCAGTTTTACTGGGCTCCCGTTCATAGCCTCAGGCCAGGGCTGGGTCACTCACAGTGCCATGTTTTCTCCCTCTGCCTCTGTCTGCTGATCAAAAAGGCCAACCCAGTTGAGCAACAGACTTTTTCTCTCCACCTTTTCAAAATTTCAGCTTTTTCTAAACCAGCTGAAAGCCGGGCCAGGGAAACAGTCATGCACTGCTGCCGCCTCTGCGTGTCTGAGCTCAGCAGGCAGCAGTTTCATATAGCAGCTTCCCTAGACACCAGGAATTTATACTATTTAGCTGACAGTCAGCATACAGTGGTATTGAGCAGGGAAAAATGAGATTCACTTGTATGTGGATTACCTCATTAGATCTCACAGACTTACACGCTGATTAGGTAGTGATTCACATCCATTCGCGCTTGCTTTTGCATAGGAACAAGTAAATGGGTAGCAGGCACCAAAATGAAGCCAATTAGGTGTTATTTCTATGCATATTTATATCATGCATTATTTTGTTCTGATTATCAGTAATGAGAGGCTGAACAGAGTGATAAAGACTGGCTACTACAAAATATTTGATGAAAATCCAAGGGAATTCATCAATTTCAAACGAGATGCCGGTTACAGGAACACGAAAGCAGCAGTAATTCCCACCAGAAAATAACGGCTCTCACCTCCTCCTTTTTCCTACAGCATTAGCATTGCCACTTATTACTTTGTGCTACGCATTGTAGATAAGGAGAGAGCTCCATGACACTGCGTTGCTGCAACTCATAAATGAGTCTTTGCACAATGAATCGTTGCACTCACACAGCAGGGCACAGGGGAGCCTGCTCTGCTCTCCCCGCTCCCAGAGAAGACAGCAGCTCAGGCCCAAGGAGCGAGGCTAATCCGAAACCAGAGCAGCCCTGAGGCAGCAGCCGTGGGGTGCAGCCTGCACCCCCAGAAGAATCCCCTGCCCACAGGAGTGCCCCACTCACTCCGTGGTGCAGCAACAGCGAGGCAAAGCTCCTCTGTCCCTGCAGAAAGCACTCAACCTGGAGCTCCCCACGCTGAACCCGGAGCTCCCCACGCTGAACCCGGAGCTCCCCACGCTGAACCCGGAGCTCCCCACACTGAACCTGGAGCTCCCCACACTGTTCTCCCCATCGGCAGCAGCATCCCGTGCAGTCCCCCAGGCAGCCCAGGGAGCCTGCCCACTCCTGGGGTGGCAAGAGGAGCAGGGCAACACCAGGGGAGCCTGGCACTCAGATCTGGATCCAGCTTAGGTGTGCTGGCTGTGGTGAAGTTACCCTTTACACATACAGATAATAAAGCGCCGCGTATCAGTGAGGAAGAGGCCAGTGAAAGCCCTGGGGGTGAGGCTGTACCCAGGTCACCCTCACATCTCGGAGTAATTTGGAAAGGGAGTTTGGAAGAGGCAGGAGAAAAGATATCCTTCAGCTGCACATTTTGTGGAGGGAAGAGCCACTTGAATCCATCTTTAAGACACTGAACCAAATGTGACAGGAGCTCTGGGGTGGAAGCTGTAAGGACAGCAAGCCTCGTGAAGGCACCCTGGCGGACTTTCCCTTTCCTCCTCCTGGATTTTGCCTTTCATCTTCGAAAACACAATTAGAGATTTCTCTTTACGTCCCTCAGCAGTCTGCTGTATAGCGGATCTCTAACACATGCGTAGTCACTTGAATGTGTCCCTCAGATAAAATATTTATAGCCCATATGCAGGCCATCTGTGCACGCACAGGCACTTCTGACAAAGAAATCACAAGCAGAGATAAGACAGCCTTAGGTAAGAGCATCTGCAGCTATCATTGGCCCTGGGAAAAAGCCACCTAGAGATCTTAGGGCTGCACATCTTATAGGTAATAAATACACCACCAGAAATTACAGACCTCATTAGAATTTACATTTCCTTGGGGAACTCCCAAGAATTTGGTTCTGGGTCTTTGCACAGCTAACAAGGCCTGGCACAAGTTTCCTAACTGCACGTAGATCTAGATTATAGCTCAGGAATAATCTGTTTTTCTAAGCCTGCCTTGGTTCCTTGATGCTCTTTCTTCACAAACTACATCACCCTTGAAAGCATCCTACACTGGGAGAAGTCCCCCATTTTAAATATAACTTATTTATACAGAATGTGAGTAATTAAAGCAGAAGTGGAACCCTTTAGATAAACACAAGCCAAAAACTGTTGCTATAAACATGCTTGCGGGCTTTCTGCCTGCTGGTCTCTTGAGCCAAGCTGCTTTATTTCCACACTGGGACTCTTGGAAAAAAAAAAAAGAAAGAAAAAGAAAAAAAAAATAAAAAAAAAAAAAAAAAAAAAGAAAAAAAAAGAAAAAAAAAGAAAAGATGTACACAAAAGATGCACATCCAACAGTCTTCGCAGGATGAACTGCGGATCCCTGTGGTATCAGTGATCCTTGGACAGGGGCAGACTTTGCTGTAATTCTTTCTGAAATGGAGAAATCCTTCCCGTCTTTGTCTGCACATTTGGGAAGTCCAAATTAAACAGTTTTCCCCCTTCCCCTATTTCTTAATGCTGGATTCGTTATGTCAGAAATCTACATTTTTATTTACTCCATGGTTGCCTGAATGCCCTGTACCCCATAGAGAGACTCTCGCTGCCTACCTGAAGTAGTAGCACACATTAGATGTAACAGATCACCTTCTTAAAGTGCTTGTTTCTTCACTGAGTGTAATACATGTTAAACGCTCCAGGTAGCATCAATGTCAATTTGTTGCCTATCTTTTATGCCAAATAATGTAGTTCAAAGCTTAAGCATTGTACAGCGCCTGTTTTGTGCTGAAGTAAGAGACATGTAGCTTGAAGATACACAGCTAGTGTAAACCAAGTGAACATGCAAAGGCATAGATGAGCAAACCTGGTATGAATTTTAAAGCCATCTCACTGAATTGTTTAAAACATCCATGAAAATATTTTAGGCAATTAAGGTATCGCAATGTTTTTGAAAATCTTTGAAAATATTTACAAATTATTGTGCTTACCTTATTTTCCCTAGCTTCCTGTACGCTTTATGTGAGTTTATAAGGTGAGTGAATGGGCTAAAATTTTATCCCGAGCAGAAAGAAAACCTGCAACTCAAGAGCCTGTGAACCAGGTTGTCCCATTTCTCATCTTTCCCAATGATAATCAAGACAACCACGTAGACAGATGGATTTTTAACAGGGACAAATCAGGTGAGGTCAGATGAGAGAGGATCTAGGAAGTACTGTAGCCTTCATTTAAAGTCCAACCACTGAATCAAAAGGGTATTCTACAAGGTTAGAATCCAATTCCAGAGATGATTTGGAGCCAGTCTAAGTCAAAGGAGCCAGGTAGATGCTTGCATAAAGATCTTGCCAAGACCTGGCTGAAAGTGATGTAGAGGTTACATAAAAACAGGGTGCACAAATCTGCACAAAGAAAATCTATAAAACATTTTCTTGCCTTAGAAGTTTTAACCTTTGTGCTAATGATACAAGTAGCGATCAAATGGAAACTCTGCAAAGTCTTGCTAATGTACAATTACAAACTAATGAGTGTCCTAGATGGTCCACAGATGCAGCTTTGGGATGAAAACCCAATGCAAGCCTGTTTACTTCAGCTACTAGTAGTTTATATAGGGAGCTACCTCCACAGCTGAAGGTGCAGAAAGATTTCTGTCTTACTGTCCTAAACATTGTTTTTGTTAGCAATTGGTCTTGTTTATTTCCAACCCACAGTTGGTTTTGCTCACTTACTTTGAGGAATTTGTAGGAAAATCTCTTCAACGATTTTTCAGTTAGAAGAAACAACTATTGCCACATACTTTCCCCCACACAAATACCTCGTAAACAGCTGGAACTTTTAAGCACTGAGCTTGGGCAGCCAATAGCTATGTCAGGGATGTTTGGAGATATTAGACATGGCTACAGTGAGTCAGTGTTGCATTGCCCAAGCATTAAAAATATCACAAGATTGCATTCAGTCATTACATTGTTTGTCTTTTGGTTACTGAAAAATTAGGATGCACACATTCAATATTTCCTCTATAGCTGTGACGCCTAGAATCAGGGAAGAGATTAGATGTTCATACACAAATACTGTGGTCCAACTGTTGGAGCTATATGACAAAACCTCAAACATTCAATACATGACGAGTCATGAGCTAGCAGTGTAGATGCAATGCAGTTGGTGGAAGAAAAAGTTAAATAGATGAACTTCAGAATGCTGTTCACATATCCAGAAATAAAACTGTATTTAGCAGTTCAGTAAATAACATGTCATGCCCACTCTGCCACTCAGTTCATACTTAATTCCTATGAAAGACAGACAGAAGAGTTGCAGGAAACCCTCCTGAAGGAAAGAGAGTGATCTAGGATATCTAGCTAGGACTAGGAGCAAAACCAAAAAGCATTCCTCAGCTAGTAAGGGAAAAACACTGTAATAATTATGCTGCCACACTTGCAGTATGGAAAGGCTTCCAGTACAAATGACATTTTCATGATCTTTCAGATGTTTTCTCATTATCTGAAAGTGTTTATTTCTTGCTATCTTTTGCGAGTCATTCATTTAGTTGTTTTGTTTGTTTGTTTACTCTTTTCCCTTCTAATTAATGAATGGGGAAGAAAATGCTCTCAGAACTTAAAATTTCCATTTGCAATGATTGAGCTGGGATAGGGATTTCATCTTTGAAGTTAATTGTATCTGAGAGGGACCAGTAGTTAAAAAAAAAGACAACAATGATCTGCAGGGAATGCTTAAGTTCTTTGCCAACTCACCTTGAATTTAAGGGATACTTTTGGCCACAGTAATTAGGGGAAAACTTTTGAAAACATCAAAATGCTTGTGTTATTTTTTCACTCTGATCTGCTTTATAAATGACTTTCTTTTCCATCTGTTCCAGTCTGGAAATAAGTATGTACATACTGACTCAAAAACAATGCTTTAAGTCTTTTTTTTTTTTTAATGCACAAGCTTCAATAACAAAAAGATTCAAGTCCAAGAGAATTGCTATAGGGAGATGCAAAATGAATTTTCTTGAGCTGGTAGGAATAAAACAAAAGACTATTTACTTTCACCTTACTTTCCTTTTGAACTTTAAAAAAAGAAATTAAAAGATTTTTTTTCTCTCCTTTGAGTTGTGATATCAATACAGAAAACCATTACCTCCTACCTTTCATACCTCTAATGACTCCAGTCAGATTTGTGATCTCTTCTGGAAAGCACACACTTAAGACACAACAACTTAAGAGCACAGAGATGCCTGTTCTTTTCCAAAAGAGGCATTTACCCTCCCAGCCTGACCAGGAGCAGAGCTCCAAGGCCTCCCTTCCATCCCCAGGCTCAGGAAGAAGGCACAGCCTTTTTACCCAGAGCTGGCCATTACAGGCAGCCCCCCAAATCTCACTCACCTGTCAGACAGGGAAGGCAACCTTGTGTTAGCATGCATTGCAGTAGATGTGCTGAGGAAGAAAATGGAATCCACTAAGCTGTTTGTCTGAAGCAGGAGTTCCACACTTGGTCTGTAAATAGTATCAGTGTAGGACTGTGAATACTTGGGGATTTTCCTAAGGTGCAGCTTTCTGTGTTTCTGTCAGGGAATGCCGAGGGCCTGGGGCCTGCCCAGGCCAGGAGCAGGGATGGGATCAGCCCCAGGAGGGGTGCCAGACCCAGCCCAGGTTGTGCCTCAGTGACAGGGCTGGGCCCAAGCAGCTCTGCCCCAGGGCACAGCCCAGCACCCTACAGCAGCACTGTGGCAGGGACTGCAGGCCCCAAGCTAGAAAGGGACCTGGGAGGCTCAGGGCAGCTGATCGGGACTGCAAGGGCCTGGTCGTGCCCCCAGCCCCTCACAGGCACAGCCCCAACAAGGCCTGGCCTGCAGAGCAATTGAATGGCTGGGGAGTGTCAGTAGTTACTGGGAGGCTGAGAGCAGCCTGCTTGATTGGCAATAATTGCAGCACATTAAACCCATACACTTTCCCCTTCCCCCCTTTTGTTTTTCTTTCATAACATTCTTGTTTCTGAAACACAGCACTCCTGTAGGTGCCAGAGATGGGCACTGACTGGGAATCTAAAAATGAAGTGCATTATGTTTGAACGTCTGTTATTCCATTTATGTGTAAGCTGTGGGATAGGCAGGTTTTCAGTGTACAAAATTGTAGCAGCCTTTCCCTTTCCTACTCAGCATAGGAGCTGAAAAAATACTGCTTTGCTCTCTCACTTCTTGTTAGTGAGACTGTTGTACTACATTTGTTCTCTAAGTTTTAATTTGCTTATAGTCCTGCTTGCTGTGCCTTTTTTTTTTTTTTTTTTTTTTTTTTTTTCCTTTAAAACAGTTCATATGTATACATATATGAACCCTGTGCAGGACGGTTTTCTCTCAAAAAGCCTTGCAATCATCAGACCTTTGAGTAAGATAACAGAGAATATGGCAAGTTCATGTGTGAAGATCTAAAGTCCTGACTGTTTCTAGGTACTTAGCCTTCTCTGCTGGACAAACTCTACCTAAGTAAGGAAGAGGTTAACAAGCTTGTTAAAAGGCTAATTATCCTCAGTCAATTATACCTGAAGCAAGTGGCAGTGTTGTCTCCTTTTGAATTGCCAGTAGAGGACAAGGCTTAGCTTAAAAGGGAATAGTAGGAAAGCTGACTGGCATTTTGTGGTAGGAGTTGCTGCTTGGTTCCAAGAAAAATTGTTATGCCATCCCTGTAATAAGGTAAGCTGAAGTGAAAGTTGTGGGCTTGGCTAGCTGTAATTATCTGTGGCTTATTTTAAGAGGCCTGGAATGGCCTTCTGACTAGAAAGTGCTGTAGGCTTGCGAGGATGGACTAGAAGAACTCCTTCAGCAGCTGTACTATAATGAAGCTGACTTTTTCTGCCTTTCTCAGAGGAGGAAAAGGCTTAAAAAAAAAAAAAAAAAAAAAGAGAGAGAGAGTGGTATAACAATACTAACTCTGGTGTAGTGTGGTTGGATGGAGGTGGCTGTGGATAGTTTCACGTCTAAAGACTGAAGTTCAAAAAATAAAGCAAGGTGGCAAATAGAGGTATGTTAAATCACTTACACGTATATGAAACAGTGCTGTTAAATTTAAATTGTCTTGAGCGTCTGTCTCTAGGGTGTACAGAAACCAGAGGAACATAAATACTGCCTAAGCTGTGGTGGCTATGTCAAGGCCCTGAGTGCACAAGGAGGCGTTATTGGCCCGTATCAGCTTCACCTCTGACCTCCATGCCCACATCCCCTCCCAGGGCCCCAGAAACCCTTTTTAAGGTCAGCCCTGAACTTCTCATCTCCAAGACCTATGTTTTAGATGCGTGTTTCTATCCCATTGGCGAGGCCTTGGACTTGTGCTGGAGGTAACTGCTCTCTTGGCAAGGCTCCTTGTATGTGTGCCTGTTGTTTGTCTCTAGTCCTGTTTTTGGCAATGTTGCTTGGATGGACTTAGCACCTGTGCTGTAGCCTTCTTTCAGACCTTTCTCTTGCCCTGTGTTCTTTTTTGCTGATTCTGCTTTCTAGGCAGTAGCTGACCCTATTGTTTCCTAGCAAAGCAGAGGAGATGTGTTCTTTCTAAATGTCTTCAGGGGCTTGACTAAGGTGATCTCTTCAGTCTTTTAATACTTTGAAGTCATATTGCCTTTATAGTGTCCCTAATAGCAATGCGCACTTAATGTTGTGGCGATTCCTTGTATAAAACAGCTCTAAGACACTTTGTTTTTTTCTTTTGTGGAGACTGGAGGAAGCTGTTCTTATATGCTGCTCATCTCTGTCTGGATTTCTCTTTTTCACTCCTTCTGCATTACATGAGACAGCAGGTAGGAATATGCAGCCAGATAATAGTAACTTATTACCAATCTGTCACAGTTGCTGGAAAGTCTTTCCAGCTAGCACTATAAATTGAGCATTTCTGCCTTTTCCATGCTTTTAGTGGGCTGAGAATAGTACTGAAGGGAAGCAATACTATATATAAATTTCTTAGTACCGTGCAGTGAAAGATAATGTATGTAGAAGTATTTTTCTTTTACTACATAAGATTTGATCATGGCTATGTGACAATTAATGGTGTAAGCTGTTGCATTCTTTCTTCCCCAGTGAGTCTCCATATCTTTTCTGTCTCAGCTCACAGTGCAGGATTGAGTTTTCTATTGAGAATTGATTACAGTTGTGATTCTTATTCTTCTAAGTTTGGGAATATACAGAAGAAATGATGCTTCTCCTTATTCTTGCTTTCTGCACCTGCAGCTTCTCTGAGGTAAAATAGGTTGGGAGATTCAATTACCTGTTAACCTTTCTAGAATTATGAACCTGATGAAATCTTATTCTGATACTTTTCCAGGTAATCCAGGGTATTGTTTATAGACAAACAGGGATGGAGGGCTAGGAGTCTCCTAGGCTTGAGGAAAAGGAATCCTGTACTAAATTCAGTAATTTTGGGGTTATCCATAATGCAGTAGTTTTTTAGGGCAGAGGGATGTAAGTATGTTATATCACAGCAAGGTGTATTTTGAGGAATTAATTTATCATTCTTCCACTCAAAGAAATGCTCCCTTTCTACAAAGGAAGAAGGGAATTACAAATGGATGCTTGCTTTCACTAGGAGAAAAATTCGTGTTTCTGATATAGTAGAAGCTCAGACCTTTCAGTCCTGACTGCTTGACTCTCTATCAAAAGCATGTGAAAAAGCATCTGGAGTCAGAATCTGGTACCAAGTCTGTACGTGCTGTACAAGATGCATAGAGGTATTTATGCTGTTCTCCCGCCCTGTATAACTGTAGAGTGTAAATGCAGCTGTCCTGTATATAGGCAATAACTTTGCTGCACCTGGTTGTGCAGAATCCTGTTCTACCAGGTTGGTCATTCTACTCGTGTTGGCATGTGTGAAATGAAGTACGATGTGTTGTGCAGTAGTGCATGAGAATGTGACTCAGTGAGTATTTGTCCTCTAAAGCCATAGCAGTACTAATTGCTATATGCTAATATTGCTAACCGTAGCAATACTAATAATTAATTATTTTAGAGAACATCCTTCCACAGCCTGTTTGGCCATCCTTATGCTGACCTTAAGCCTTAAATACAGTGGATTAATCAGTCCTGCAGGTAAAGAGACCACTTTTCCTTATGGATGAATTTATTTAAACAACCCGTGAATTTACAGTTGGTTTCAAAGTATAATAGTCTGTTAGCTTTCAGCCATGCCATTTGTTTGGACATGAGCAACTCTAGCTTTATGTTAAAGCTTAATTAAGCACTTTGCCTTCTTTTGGGCATTCTGAAGAGTTTGCAAGGGACAGCAGACTGTATACTCCCTCGTTAGTACATGATTGAATATGTTTGGGTTAGCACACTTGTGCATGTTCTGAGGGAGTTATCACCTGAAGTCACCCTTCAAATAACAACTTTTCAAGTATTGTGCTGTTGGAAATGCTATAGCAGTAGCAGTGAATGCTTGTAAATCTGGATATTTTTTTCAGTTCCCTGATGGATGGAGTTAATTCTTTGTCAGACATCACTTAACTGTGTGCACTAAAATAAGCTATAAATGGAACACTAATCAAAGGTTGTACAATAGCCTTCTGCAAAATGTGTAATTAATTACTTGTAATGGAGATGTGTTGTCTAATCAGGAGGGGAAAACTGAGCCTTGAGCCTTAGAAGCAGAAGCTTCCAATCTAATTATTCTGTTTGTATTTAGGAAGCAGAGTCTAGCACTTATAACCAGTCACACTTTGAATGTGAAAACATGAGAGTATGGCTGTTTTTTGCAAATGCAGATTGCCTCTGGAAGGACTGACTGTTAATGAAAACACAGCTCTAAAGCCCACAAAGGCAGAACGTTCCCTCCCTAGGCTGTTTTGTGATTATTTAACAATTTTTGTTCATTGAATGTGAGATAACCCAACAACAAAGCTGAACAGTTAATGTCTAGAAGTCACTCTACTGCTTGTAGAACTTGAATGGAATCTGACTGCTTGTCAGCATCCTCTGGAAGCTGGTAGGATAGGCCCTTGAGTGTTGCAAGCAAAACTCTGAAGAGTCTGCAGAGCAAGCATCTGAGAGCCCTGTGTTCCTTTCCATCCCTTCCTAGGGAATTCTTGCTGTCCTGAGCCTTGGACTGCATGGGTCCAGTGGTGATGTGTGCCACAGTGCGTAGTCGCACTGAAATTCAGAGAAGGAAAATCAAACGCTGTGTATTGCCTGCCTGGGTTCACTTCTCTGGTCTGTTTATCTGACAGAAGGAGGGAGGTTTGTCTGCTCCGCTATAGATGCAGCGGGGAAACCCGCTGAGGATGTGCTTTCCCCAAAGCATAAATATCCCCTTTCTGGTCCTTCTACTAGACCTAAACCAGTAATGCCACAGCAGTTACCAGTCAATTTTTCACATTCATGTTGTGATGAGTCTCTAGCTCTGAATGATGTTTGTTTTCATTTGAGAGTGATGTTTGCTGCTGTGAGGATTACCACTGTGAGTGCTAAGTGCTGAAAACAGTAATAGAAATTTCAGGGGAGGTGGGATCCTCTTACTGCTTCTGTAACACTAAAAGGAAAGATAAAGGATATGTAAAATATTCTGCCTGGTAGCATGCTGCGGAAGTGTTAAACGACAGTGTGTGTGCAAGGTGACAGACTGCAGCATCTGTGCTGTAAATGCACTGAAATTAAATGTTCTCTTCCATTATTACGCTAACCCAGACTGCAAAGACTAAAATGACTTCCTGGCTGTGTAGGGTTCTGTAAACAGACATCGCCAAAACGTCAATTGTTCGATTACCTTGGGCATTGAACACTAATACAGCGCAGGCAAGTAGCAAGATGTCTCCATGTGGACTGGCTTGGGATATTCAGTTTATATCTTATGCCGTACCTTGCACACAAGCAAAACAGCAACTGAAGTCTGAGACTAGGTTTGCTCGTGTTTCTAAGAAGAAATCGGTGTCAGTGATCTAGCTTGGTTTAGACAGCAGAATTGGGGAACGCTTCTTGGTAGCACACTGGTTGTGACCTTGAGTCCCAGACTCTGTGTGCTGACTTGCAGCTGTGAACGTGGCTTCAGGCCCTTGTTGCATCCGGATCTTATACTTCCATAGCTAAGGTAGTGTCTGCTTCCTTACCGGGTCTTTTATACGCTAGGTGAGAGTTTTTATATGCGTTTTATACGCTAGCAAGAGTTCCCCAAGCTGAGCAGAGAAGAGGCTGCTCTGACTCAAGATCATGTGGGAGGAGATGGAGTTAGGCAATGTCATGGGATGCATCCTGGATTCCTGCTTGAGAATAAGATATGTAATATCTGTTGGGGAGGGGGTGGCAGCAGTGGCAAAGGCATTTTAACCTGGCAGCAGTGACAGAAATTACAATCTTGATGCATTAATTTTAAATGAGGTTATTAAACAGAATATGATGTCCAGCAGTGCCACAGATATAAGAAGCTAGACTGGCTATGATACAATCTTGTATGGAAAAGGTACACAGAGCTCAGTTGTGTGCCCTGGAAAATCCTGACTTTTATTACAAACTGGTGGGTGTGTGATGTTTTATAAATCTTTCTAGGAGGAGCACATTATGTTCTTTTGGGACCTGTATCGCTAACACAAGGAGTTGGAGACCTGTTATTTTGAATTACATTCTTCGGTTTCTTTCGTGATGTTGGTGGCAATTTTGGCACAATGAAGTCTGTATGCAACTGAATTTTCTTAAATATAAACATGAGAAGGTGGAAACAATTGTTTTTCAGGCTGTGGTTTCTTATTCTCATCCAAGTACAGTGCTTGCCCATGCTGTCCGCAGAGGAAGGCTCTAGGATGCTCAGTGCTGCTGGCTGGAGCGCTGCAGGGCTCAGCCACGGGCTGGATTCCCTGCCTGTGGAAGGCGCTGAGGACAGATCTGCTATCATCTCGCCCTGTTGAGAGGTTCCTGCTGCTACAGAGTTAAGGCTACATGTATGCTGCTAGTCATTCCAGCTGGGAATGTGCACTAAAGGCAAGGAAAAGCCTAAACCAGTTCTACCTTCTCTATTTTGGAGGCTTATTTACTTAACAGCAGTTGGAAGACTGATGTTAGCAGCAAATCCACTCGGCTCCTTAGCGGTGTATTAATAACAAGGTGCCCCTAGCTGAAACTAAAAGCTGGAGTGCCAGGAGGCAGCAGAATGATTCTCTCTCTGTCACTGGGCTTGTGAGACTTCTCTAAGATGCTCATCTATGTGAGATGGGCTTTCCTCATGTGCCTGCTCAGAGAAAGGGGAGGAACTTTGCAATTCATAAGTTCAGAGAAATTGCTTAAGGTTTATTCCAGAGAAGAGGAATGTCTTCTCATTGTTTGTCCCAGCTCTAGCCCGACACCTTGTCTTAAATTTTTTCCTCCTCTGCTTTGTCTCCTTTCCCCATGGCACATCTATATCCACCCACGACCATGTGCACAAATGACTGTGTGCAGCTGTGAATTTACCTCCTGGCTCTGATTCACTGGGCTGCCACGCAGCTTGCGCAAGACGCGCTGTTTAGCTGGGGCAGCTTGTCAGCAGTCATCAGAAATTCACCTTCATTGGACTTGATGTTCTCCTGAGGTCCCTTCCAAGCCTTACATTTCTGTGATTCGTGTCTCAAAGAGCCATCACCCCACCCAAGGTGGCCCGGTGGAAATCTGAAGGATAAACGGAGCAGTCGATATAATTATTTGCAGGTTGCTTATGTTTTCCAGCTGTGGTTACTGAGGGTTTTGTGCAAAATTATGCTTTAGCACAGGCAAAAGCACTATGTTGACCCAGAATCAATATAAGTACCCCCCAAACCCTACTGATCCTGAAATTTCTATAGCTAATTGCAGTAATTACAGTTAAGTTTTAGGTAGCTTAGGTCTGCATCTTTCATATTCATCCTTAAATCTGAATAAATTCAATTTTCTGGTCAAAACACACAGAAAATAGAGCCATTCCGGTCCACTAATAATATGTGCTTGGAAACTTTGTTGTGATTATTTGGAATTTTTTCCAATGCTGCAATCAACCTATTTTTCCCACTTGACGAAACATTGAACAACTACTCAAAATGCATGTGGCTGGCTTTCTTTTGTTATAGTGTTTTGCTTTTTTTGCTAATAGGGTTCTGGCCATCACATCTAGATATATAAGAGTGGTCTTTCAGAACTTTGGCTGGCCTTAACCAGAGCTCTTGGCCAATTATTAGCAGAAAGAAATGGAAAGTCAAGAAAACAAAGCACACTTTATTTCAGTATATGACAAGTTCAAGGGAGCAAGTTGAGAGTTTTCTATGGCAATTGGCTGCAGGAGGTGGCAGACGGAGTCCTTTTTCTTATCGGTGTTGCAAGATGCAGTGGGAAGCAAGGAGCACCTCTTGCCTCCTGCGCTCTTCTTGTGCCTGGCATTGCCGTATTGGAAGCCTTTCATGGACTGCATGAGAGGTTCCTAATTAGGAGAAAAAAGTAATTATTTTTGTGTCATTTCCCAGGCTAATACAAAGAAAAGCAACCTGTATAAACTTAAAAAAAAAAAAAAAAAAAATCCAGGCTCCCCCTTTTCTGAAGTTGTCCTGCTGAGGGGCACTGTTGCCATCCAGCACCAACGCTTTGACCCGAAGAAGGGAGGTCCCCTCCTGGTGTCAGCGGCCCAGTCACCGCTACGCTGATGGCCCTGGCCACGGTCTGTCTGAGCAGCGAGCCCTGTGCACAGCAAGGCCGGTTAATCCATCTTCCATGCTACCTGCATCTTTTTTCATGGCCTTGCCCCCCCATTTCTAGTGGGTGCAGCATCGGCCGCTTCCAGTAGCGCTTCCCACCCCTGCCCGCTGGTACTGGGTGGGCAACTGGTGCGGGGCACACCTGGCTGGCTGCTCACACGGGGCTGTGCCAAGGCAAGTGGTGGTGGGTGAACAGGGCTCGCCTGTTCACCCCAGTGGTGTGCTGGGCTTTGGGAGCTGGCCGTAACAAAGGCCTTGGGACTGGCGGCGTCCTGACCTTATTAGTGGAGAAGGCAAGAAGGATGTTTGGAGTTGTGAGCGTGCTGAAGTGCAGGGAGGTTGAATCGTCTGCTCCAAGCTTTCTGTCTCCTTCCAATGCTATTATGCGCAACTTCGGAGGCAAAGAATGGTTAGGATCAAGGCTTGGGTCAGCTTAGTAAAACTGATTTTGCTTTAAGTTTTTCATTTTTGATGGGAAAGCAGCCTTTTGTCATGTGCTGTGAGGATTCACGTATTACTTTGCACCCCTTGAGCAATAGCTGATAGAAATCTTGTCATAATTTGGTCTGGCCTATAAGGCACGTTCTCATTTGGTTATCTTTTGTCTCCCTAAACTCTGCCTTAAATGCTCAATATCCATTGTGAGGCCCGAATCAGGTATAGTTCAGAAGTCAATAATATCTCTGTGAACATGTGGAGAACTCGAGTGTGTTGTTGCCATGCAAGGTTAAAGCTGTGTACACGAACTGACCGCCGTGTAGGAGGCTTTTGCTGAAGTGAGAGCTGTGTTTTGTTTCTCGCAGCTGCTGTAGAATACCCTACCGTCAGGTCAGCTCTTGCTGAAGCATTGACAAGCTTTGTGTTCTCCCTCCATGCTAAGAAAGGTTACCTGGATCTCAGCTCCAGCTCAGAGTATCTGGTGAGTTTGTGTAATGGGTAAATACAGATTCAGAAAAATGAGGGTCAGAATGTGCCACCCGGTGAAGGAGAGGGCCGCTCCTCATCGTTGACCTGTGGTCTTGGCAAGCACAACTTTGTGAATTCAGATTTCACTGTGAAAAGGCTGATGCTACTTCTGTCTCATATTTCTGACTTTCATAGAGATTTAGTCACTTCAGTTCGGTGTTCATATCACCTCATGCTTTATAACTGTGATAAACCCCTAGATATACGCAGAGTATTTCTGCAACATCGCAGCCATCTGGGCATCCCCTTGCCTTGGTTTTTAAGCCAACAACATTCATATGTGCAGTTTTGGCTTCGGGGAAGAAGATTCTAGTGCAGGAATAAAGTACACTATCACATGCTGAGTCTCCAGTTTTTCCTGGCATGGATGAGGTTATTTCCATCTGGTATGATGCTTGCACTGGTCTGCAATTGTGCTTACAGCTGCTTCTGCCCCTTGCCTTTCAGATGTGGTGGTGGTGTGAAGAGCAAGGACATCTGCTGCTCAGAGTGCTCCTCGCTGGACTCCCTCCACACCTGGCAAGTAATCAAGGGCTGTTGAGCAGGAGGGTCTGAAGGATAAACTCTGGATTGGTGAGCGTTGAAAGGCTTTTGTGGGGTGTTGGTTTTTTTTTTTTTTATTGTTGTTGTTGGTTTGATTTGGTCTGGTTTGTTTGTTGTTCCCTGTATCTAACCTGGCAGGATTTTCAGATGGACAGTAGTCACAAAAGATGTCTGTTCCTGAATATAGCAAGTGTCTTACTTCTGAAAGGCATCTTCCTCCGGTTACCTCTGCTTACCTGGTGCTTTCTTTCCTTTTTCAGATGGAGCAACTGTCCTTTAGTGAAGTGTGCCCTAGGCTCTTATTTTTAGCAGTAGATAGAGCCCCCAGGGCTCTCCAGGCTTCCTGTAATGAACATTTCCACGTTAAAAAACAAAATTCACAATGAAACTGGATTGAGCTCTCTTTGAGAGCTGTTTGCTAGGCCTCTGAGTGACAGTTCGTAGCTCAGCTGTAACATTTCAGCCTAACAGTAAGCAAAAATGAGGATGAAGGGGGAAAATAGAGAAGGGATGTCCTTTGTGGATCTGGAGTCAAAAGCTGAAGCAACAAATGTTGGATGTGACCCTGAAGACACCTTAGAATCTGGTGGAGTCTGGGTTGCAAGTTGTCGTGATTGTTATAGCAGTCCAATTAGTTTCTCAAGTTATTTTGGTAGTGTGCCTGAAACTGGAGGTTCTTTTGTTGATGTCCTAGATGACAGAAGTATTGTGAAACTAGCTTCTTGCTGTATGATGGGGACTTGTAGTTACTGGAATGGGTTATGGCGGTATCAGTTCACTGGTGTGTTCAGTGCTTTTTCATTATTATTATTATTTTTTTTTCCCACTTAAATATTAATTTATAGAGCTAGGGTTGAAAAACCTCTTGGAGTAGAGATTTGTTTTGCGAGAAATGGGAGGGCACCTTTTCTCATGCAGCCTGGCTTTCCGTTTTGTTGCAGCAGAGCAGTATGGCTCAAGTGAGCGCCACGCAGAAATGGGCTTTTGGTGGCTCCGCACATCTCATCCCAGCCTATCAGAAATACGTGGAGGGAATGTATCTGCACTTCGGTAACAAGCAAACTGGCTCGAGGTTTTTGGGTGAAGGCTCAAGTAAGGTATTTCATACAAATTAATGTAGTCAGCCATAATAACAACAAATTTATGATCCTACAGCTAGTGGAATAATGGCCAATGGTTTAAATATGTTGTTCCTGACCAAGGGAAAGCACAGCTCTCCAGACTCCATGTTTTCTTACTGTTTTTTTCACACCCATGTTTCCTTAGGAGGTAATGCAAACATGACTTGATCAATGCTTAATTTATTGCCCTAGAAATAGCACTGGGGATCTGGCACTAAATCAAATGTGTGTGGAGAGATAGTGTTTTTATGCTTAACATGAGGGGAAATGATACTTTTAATATATGTATGAAAGAACAGGGACAGGAGGGCTGGAGTTTCCATTAACCACGTTGATGATATTTTTAAGAAGCTGTCTGGAAGATCCATTAGCTGCTGTACAGCTCTCAGGAATTCTTAGGACTGTTAAAACATCCCAGTGCTGTGACCCCAGGGCACACAGCATAAGGAAGTGGAGTTCCTTTGCTGTAGCAAATAATTCATTCCCGTCTTCCTGCTGAGGGGGAAGAGGGAATAGCTGTAGTGAAAGATTGTCAAGAAATCTGTGCTCCTCACTGAATTTAATCAAGGATGTTGGTGGCAGTGTGGAAATAAGGTTGGGTGAGAGCTGATAATATTCTTAGGATGTGACTGAAGTCCTTCTGCTTCCAAAGGACGCAGCCACTGGTCACTAAGTCAAATGTGAGTAGGACACCTGGAACTATAATTGCCTAGATGAGCTAATTAAAACATTCCCATGTTGCCCAAGCTTCTGAAGAATCCTTCCTGAATTCCTTATGGCCAAGTTTTTTTTAGGAATGAGACCACCTGTCTCTACAGAAGGCTTTCAGCAGCAGCATCCGAATCTGAGCACAACTGGCATATTTCAGGTTATGCCAGGCTGGGAGTAGGGAGTTTAATTGCATCCCTCCTGTTGAAATCCGGAGCTACTCACTAGGAAGTGATGCAGTGCAGAAGTCTGATGGCTAAAGGGAGCCAAGCCAGTAAATCAATTTGGGATCTGGCCCTCAGATACTCTACATGAATAGTTGCATCAAAGGAATACGCTTTCATGGAAGCTAGTCGTAGGAACACTTAGTGATGCAAGCTATGACACTAAAAACAGGCATGTGTCCAAGATGAAGCCCTGAATTTGAGCTGTCTGCAGTTTGAAGTATTAATGAAGAGCTTGGTTCTGATCCGAGGTATGCTTCTGCGGCCGGTCTCTCTGCCTCCAATTCTGATCAAGATTTAGTCGCTAATTACTTTGTATTTATGAAGTCTTTTGTGTAGAAGTTCTGACATTATCAGTTCTCAGCCACTTGTATGAAGAACGAAGAGCCTGATTCCAGCTCTCAAGTAGGAGTCTTCTGTGTGTGGTAGGTACGCAACAGGTCCAGCGGCGTTGGAAGAGAATACAAACCAGGAGGAGTAAGGATGCAGTCCAACGGCCAGGTAGCAATCCATAGCTTGCCTGCTAGGATTAAGCTTCTTGTCTGTGTTCCTCAGCTTTCCTATTGGTAACTTCCCCGTGTGTTTGTTACTTGATGAAACAACTGGAAAAGACTTTCAGATTCCTAAATTCCATTGCATTTCTTGATTGACTAAATGGGGAGCTATGAGCAGCAAAGAGACGCAGGTGTGTTTTGGTGGGATCTGTAAATGGATGCTTAAGGTGAGGTGTGGTTTTAATTGCAAGTCCCCCTGTTCCAGGAAAAGCTTGGCAGCATATGTTTGAAGTACATATTTGTGCTGAAAACAAGGAAAAGGGGAGTGAATTGATGCAAGCTGAAACTAAAAAAGTTGTTTGTTTTTTCCCCTCTTTGACTTGAAAACACAACATAGTTCTAGAGTAAACTGCCTTTGCTGAAGTCTGTGGCAAAAATAAGCCAAGAATTTACTGGAAAATTTTGACGCCAAGGGAAACAATGGTACGAGCAGCTCTCCTGAACTAGTGACGAGCAGACTGTCGCTGATGTACAGACTGAAGAGAAAGACTTGGCACTATAGAATTAGTTTATCACTTGTCGGTGTACGTCACTGCTGGTGTGACCCAAATGCCCCGTGCTAATTCACACCTTCTTAATGTATCCTTAATGAAAATTCAATGCCTGTACCTTCAAGCAAAATAGCACTGCACTCGAAAACTGTCTAGTCAAAACGAACAGATACAGCTCAAAGGTCTGGCGATTACATACACTAAATTGTGTGGCTGTTATAGGCCATACATAGCTGGAGTCTTTTCAGACAGTTCTTACTGAAGTTTGGGTTTGAGAAAGGCGTGTGTGGTTTGTAATCAGGGAGAAGAGATGCACTGAAACAGCAAGGCTTCTCTTAAGTCTTTAGTGTCTTTTCTTGGTGATGTATTGATTCAAAAAAGGGGAAGGGGAAAAAAGTCTTTTCTTTTGCATATCCACTGGCTATAAGAAGGATTCTTGGAGTTATCCTGCTCTTCCCTGGGCTCTGTCATCTCTTTGGAAGAGGGGGTGCTGTGCAAAGAATCTGTTACCTTCCAGTTCTCTGTCCTTAGATCTCGTGCCATTGTCTGACTTCCACGTCACCTTTATCTTTACTTAAATCTGGTTTATTTGACTTAGGGAAGGGTCCCTTATGTCTATAAAGGAGCCGTTCATAAAACTTCGAGGTCAAAACTTGGCATTCTTCCATATGGGCAAACTCAGGTGTGTTTGATGCCTGTTAACTGGTGCGGATGGTGGTGTCTGGGCAGGGAAGCAACAGGTAGCTGTCCTTAGAGCAACTGGAACACCTCTAGGCTACGGAAGGCACAGCAGCAGATCTGAGGAGCTGCATCTTCTGCTCCAACTGAAGGCTGTGGAGGGCTGTAACAGCTGCCTCTTATCTCACAATCAAACATTTTGAAGCAATTGAGGCAAAGTATTTATGCTACTGGACAGTTTGTTTAGTTGATGATCCTTTTTCTGATTCATTTTTTTTTCCAAAGAACTGAAAATGAGTGACGTATGTGGCTCGGTATAAATAAGAAATGCATGACATCTCTTGTCAGTTAGAATTAGTAATGCTTCATACTGCTCTTGAGTGATTTAATGAAATCCTCATGTGTGCATCAACAGAAAGTAAACATCGATTAAAAGGAAAAACAAGGAGCTGCTTAATCTTGCTCAGTTTGGCTTTAGATAGAAAACAACATCGAGAAAAGACCAATCTGGAGGGGTGGGCTAGGGTGGGAGCATGCTTCACTGGCTTCTAAGAAGCTGTAGGAGTGAGGTGAAAACCAGAGCTACAGAACAATCGTTGTTTACAAACATGAATACATTTCTGAACAGCCCGTGTCACGGAGCAGAAGTCACAATAATTCAGTGCTACTCTGAGATGGGGAGATGCAGGAGCAGTATTGGGTATGGCAAGGAGACACCAGTAGAGCTGGACTGCAATGCAACAAACAACATGAAACTTGGATATTCCTGGAGGCAAAACCAGTTGGAATTTGGGGGAGATACTACGTGGGTTTGCTTCTTTTCTTTTTTTGGGGGGTGCTTATGGCCTTGTTGACTCTGGTGGAATTTTTTTAGTTTTCTCCTTTCTGTCTGGATGTTCTTTCTGTAACGCTTCATGCCCCTGCTTTTTCTGCTGATTCGGTATTTCACCAGGTACCTTCTCATCAGTCACCTCTTGCAAGCTCCTTCCACTGCAAACTGCTTCTCCTCTGATTTGGTCCGGGTATCGAATTTAGGAAGCCCTCACCAAATCAGTCCTGTTTGCTCACTCAGCAGTGAACCTGAAGAAGGTGCAGAGCTTCCAGGGGCTCACGGTGTGGGCTGACTGAAGATCTAACACGTAAAGCAAGTAATTTCTACAAAACTAAGACATTGTGGCAAGGGAAAAAAAAAGCTTTCCAAAGGCCAAACCACAGGTTAGTCTGAAAGACTAATCCAAAAGAAAATCAAATCCCTAGGGCTCTGCTGATTCCTTATGTCCAAGTGCCTGTCTCGTTCTGGAATAAGGTGCTTTGGTTCCTAACAGTCCTGGGCAACTTGGACTTTCATGGTCTGTTTGCACCTAGCTTGGGGAATGTAGAAGGTTGGCAACTGGATTTACTTTTGCCTGGCCAACCCCCTCAGTTCAGTTTCTTTTTTAATTCCAGAGCCCTTAAATGGGGTGCTGGCATCACAGTCCCTGAATATCTTTGCAGGACATTGCATTCTAATGAACAGTTTACAACCTGGTGTTGTTTTCTCCCTAGCTCGATGGACCTTTGGTCTGAAGCAGTGTGGCATTTCTTCTTTGGCAAGTTGTTTTGACCAAGATGAACGAAAGCATTTAAGGCTTCTTGAAGGTTTTTGGCATATAGTAGTGCCCATGGAGTTTAAAAAGGGCAGCCAGACAGTGGGGAACTTCTCTGGAGAAAGCATTGACTTTCTGAAGCTGCTCTAGTGCTTACCTGGCCTCAGGTAGTGCTTCTAGGCTCTGCTCTGATTTCACTCGTAGCTGTGCTCTTCCCTGACGTTTTGGATGTCGTGGAAGTTGCACCTAGGTCCCAGTTATTAGTAAAGAAATACGGTTCTTATGAAATAGAAATACTTCAGGGAAGGGTGGATCTTCATAGCAGAAGACAGAAGGGGTAAAAAGCAATTTAAGAACAGATGGAAAATGAAGTGAAAGCAGGGAGGTTAAAATCAACTCCCATTATTGTTTTGTGAGTGTTCCAAGAACCAGGGTAACTTAGAACAAGTAATGGATTTTTGTTGAAGTTTTTGCACATTGGCTCTAGAAAAGCTTCATCTAGTTCTATTTTAATTAAAGTTTGGAGGCAAATACAAATTCTCTGGACACAAAACCATTAAATGAATCTTGTGTAATCCTTAGGAGGATGTATAGCAGAACTTCTCTGGCATTTTCCATACATTTAATTCTTTCAGCTTTAAGGAGATGCCTTGTTATAACAAACTCGATGTTTCTTCTCTTTTGGAAGTTCCTTCAGGTTTTAAATTGTGTGCCCTTTACGTAAGGGTCAAATGGTATTCTGGATTGCAGCAGTTTTAATCTGTCAAGTATGTTTTTGCTTTGCCAGACCACTTTATTACTTGTAGTTCTCTTGCTTGGAAACTTTAAAAATGGTCTCTTTAAATACACAAGCTAGTTTCAGTGTCTAAACTCTGCAGTCAGTGATGCAATTCTTGCTCAGCTGCTTAATACCTGAGACGTCCTATGCTTTTACATTTTTCTAGAGAAATAAGGCTTGGAAAAGAGTTTCTTCTCCAATGCTGATAAAAAATAAGCAGATATTAGTAAAACTTGTTGCCAGATTCCTTTTAAGCTTGCTGGATGAGGTGGTTTCAAGTATTGCTGACATCTGAGGGCAGGATGGGAGGAAGGATCCTTTGGGTTGAAGAGTGATTTCAGCACTACTCGGATAGTTTGTGTATGGTTTTTTGGGGCCTGTATTTCTTAAAAAAGGCTTCCAATCCCGTTCATGCACCAAAGCAGTCCGTAGTATTCAAATAACTACAGAACCCAAGGAAGAATAGGCAGAACTTCGCTCTGCCTTCAGCCCTCTGGGGCTTGCAGAGGGCCTTGGAGCTGCTGGCTGTACCGCTCGAGGGGATGCGGGCAGCAGGACGTCTCCTGCGCTTCCCCTGCGCTGCAGGGACCGTTTGTGGGGGATTTGTTACAACGCTTAGATACCTGTAATGAAGTGGGCTTTTGTGGAGTTTGAAGACTACGGAGCCTAAGGATAAGAATGGAGATGGTGAAGGTCAGGCTTTTGTCTTACAAAGAAATTAAATGCACAAAAGTTCCCAGTGCTTTGGCTCTCTTGGCTGGTAGGAGGCTGGGAGAGTTTCCTCAGGCTGTTGCTTCTGTTGGGCTCCTGACTGGTACTTAGGGGCTAGGAGGTCTTGCTGAGAGCAGTGCTGAGTGTGTGCCTGTGGCAGGAAATGCTGCTTTTCCTTGGCACCCTGAAACAGGTACTGCTGCAGCTGGGTTTGGGTGCTGTGGGTGTGCGAAGAGCAGTGGCGCAGGAAAGCTGCGCGGTGTGGTTTGGCAGGAGATGGATCCTGAGTGGTGCATGCCTCAGGATTAATACTTCTCACTGATCAGCGTGACTAACGCAGCTGTGAAGACCTCAAATCTTTCACTTTTTTTATGTTTGCTTTCATTTGTGAGCTGGCTGTTGCTCTAAAACTGAGCCCAGAGCTTCAAAGTGGTGCTGGGAGTAGGCAAGGCAGGGTGGGACCTAGCTGTACTTACAGCTCGGTCGTTGTTCTTCTCCCTACCTTCTTAAGATCCTACCTTCTTGTAGGATCTGTGACTGAGTGCTGAAGGCACAAAGCACTTTTTTTCTTATTTTTTTTCCACAGATACCCCAGGAGCCTTTCATGGCCACGCTGCCCTAGCTTTTAAATGGCTTGTCTTTCTCTCCTTTCTTTCAGAGCATCTTTAAAATAGCTCTGCCTTGTTCCATGTGTTAGAGAAACTGGCTGCCTAAATCACAGCTAAATCAGAAACATGGCTGATCATCTGGACAGATACAAGCTGTGTGGGCTTCTTGCCAGCATTATATTTGCTTTTGTCTTCATAAAAAGTAGTCCTGAGAGATGTAGGCTTGCAAACAGTGAGAACCCAGCAAAGGCATGTGCTTTCATATAGTTTTTTTAGAATATTTATTTTTCCAGTCAGACAGCTTCATGAGTTATTTCAGGCGATGGTATGTTGCCTGCTTGTTGATCAGATGCACAGCGTGATAATGACTTGGAAAAAAAAAAAAAAAAAGAAAGAAAAGAAAAAGAAAAAGAGAAATGGCTTACTGCTGGCCCCTGCAGATTGTTTGTAATTGGCTGTAAGTGATTAAAGTTGTGTGCTGTGCACCCGGCGTGATCCTGGCCTGGGTGTGTGTTGGTGATGTGGCTGAGTGTCCGTGCTGGGAGCAGCCTGTGTGGATTGCTTCAGTGCTTGACATGGCAAAGGTGAGGCTGCTGGTAGGAAACGTGGCTTGGAGCCTTATTGACTGGAGCCTTTATCTTTTTTTCATACTGTTTAGGAAAATGAAGAGGGTGAAATATTTTGGAGTTGCTCTAGGAATAAATAACTCAGCACGTCTTCAAAGTAGTCTTAAATGTGTCAATGTAATGTGACATTAGAAAAAGAGTGAGACTTCAGTGACTTGAATTTGAGTCCCTACTTCACACCTCTGTCCTGTGGGACTATGCGTGTGCGGCTTATTCCCTGCATCAGCTTTCAGCTGGTAAGAGCACTCAATAGTTGCAATGCATCGAGTGCTGTAGTCTTTAAGACCTATGTTAATAGGGTCTAGGTAAGTGATTAGCGCTAATTGAATTGTGGGCAATCCTGCGTGTTAGGTCAAGCTTGGTTCAAGTCTAGCAAGGAGAAGGCCAAGTTTAATATGTGAGATGCAACTTGCTGGAGCAGGGGAGTTCTGGACAGGCTGGTTAATAGCCCTGCCTACCAGGTCATTGACCATAGGGGACCCAGCGCTGTAGTTCTCAGGGAAAGGAAGGTGAGGTGAAGTAACACATACTGGGAACTGAGGTGGCAAGAAGCTGTTCAGTTAAGAAAGGTAACTGTAGATTTGGAGGAAGATGCTGGGAGTAGGAAAGAAAAAAATGTATTTACCAGCAGCCAATTTAGCCCTCTCTTGGAGAGGACTAGGCAGTGAAGTTCATCCTACATACGAGGAGAAGTTCTCTGGTTTGTGCCAAAGCCCTGTGAAAGCAGCCTTACCACCACCTCTTTTCTCAGAGGCTTATAACCCCTGCCATTCTTGAGAAGTTTCTATACAGACGATTTGGGAAATTCAGAGTGCTGTTAATCTTTGCACTTGTGTATTCTGCTTTCCTTTACCTTACAAGGCAAACAGGCCTGAGCAGTAGTAGGAGGGAGTATCTTTATGGACAAACAGGCTCTAAAACTGCCATTTACCTGGGAGATGACAGGCAGGCCCAAATACCCAGGAAGGCTGATGTCAGAGTTACGTACTCAGCAGGCCCAGGAGTTGTTTGACATCTGCTTTTCTGCAATCCTTCATTCCTCCTGCAGCAGCCTTACTTCTCTCAGGATAACAGACTGCTCCTACTTTTAACCATCCCAACTAGACGCCTGGCCTGTTCTGCCTGGTATGCAAGGACTGCGTTCTCAGCCTGTGCCTGAGGTTTAAATTTCCCCCTCCGGGTTAGTGCTGCACTACTGCAGCTGCACGCCTTCTGCATCCGAGCTGCTCTGGATGCCTCAGAGCACGGGCAGGGCTGGCAGGCAAATGGCTGGCTGAGGATGAAAACAGCCAGGCTGGCCAGCAGCCACCAGGATATGAGGTAAATTATTTAAAACACTGCTGGAGCTCCCTTCCTTTAACTGGATTCAGATTTATAGGGGGTTAATATACTGAGATGGAACAAGATAAGTATTTGTCTTTATATCAGGTTGGTGGCAGAATGGGAGAGCATAGATCTCTTCCCTCTGTTTCTACTCTTTCCCCATCAGTACTAAGCTGTTGTTGACCCTACTGCTTCCCAGCTAATCTGCTCATCTGACATAATGGCAAAATGGGCAAAGATTTGTAGGATAGAACACAAGCTAACAAGCCTGGTATGGCCTGCTGCCTTGGGCTCTTCCACTCTGGTCCTCGCTTACAAATTGCTGCCCCTTTTTGGTGGGGAGCTGTAGGCCCAGTGAAAGTATTTCCCCAGCTGCATGTTTGTCTGAAATTGTTCCAAAGTCTTACTCTTGTCCTTGAGGGCAACAATCTGCCTGAAGTACTACAGCGTTAATCTTCTTGTGAAGCTGCAGCAGGGTTTTGAAGCTGTTCTGCATTTCATCCCCAGTTGCTTCCCCGTGCTAACCGTAAGGCCAGGTAACACATCTCTGGTGCCAGCGCTCCCAGCTATAATTTATCTGAACTTCTACCCTTCCCTTCTTCACTTCCTCCTTTTTAAAACCAACAATATTTGAATGGTAATTCCAGCCTCCAGGCATGTGTAAATTCATTAAAGAACTTTCCTTTTGAAGTGGAATTAGTACTTTGTTAAAGCAGTTTGTATGTTCTGGGTCATGAACCACCTAATCAGAGACCTGGGTGCATCTGGGCTGTGCTAATTAAAGCTGCAGCCCTGGAGCACAGAAGCAGAGGCACCAGCTCAGTGCTCAGCTGAGCTCCTGAGACTTGGGTTGCAGAACAACCTCTGGCTTCTGCGCTGGGTGCTGATTGCCATCAGACAGGCTTCTGGTGTGGGGACACTTGTCTGCTTGTGTGGCAATTTCCTGTATCACAGTATCATCGCTGATAAGCCTCCTAGAGTCTTTTTTTTCTCATAACAGATGAGTTTAATATTGTCTCTGTTCTTGCCAGAAGTCTGTTTTAAGAAGTCCCCCACCATCTAGGGGTGTGGACTGTGCTTCTTCCAGCCCTATGGATCCTGGCCAGTTCCTTCAGATGTATCACTGGCTCCTGACCACACTTTCTTAGTGCCTATAGCACAGGATTTCTGCTTCTAATTCTCGGCCTGAGCTCCTTTCTAAGGCAAGTTGTTAGCATGACACCAGCAGCTGATTTTCGGGTCCTGAAGGTCCAAAAGCATCTGATTTGTGAGAACTGCAGAATTTCTGGAGAAAGATCCATCAAGAGGAGGGAGGTGTCTTTTAGGTCTGTCGCTCAGATATGAAAGCAGTGAATGACCTGGTACCTGGACAAATTGGATTTCCTGGCCCTGGATGCTTTGAGGTGTTTATTAGAGTTGTACAAATCACTTAGCTCTTTTTTTATTTTTTTTTATTATTTTTATTTTATTTATTTATTTTTTTTTTTTTATGGCTCACTCCTGAAGTAAAATAAATGCTTTGGGATGAAAGTGTTCTTGATAAACATTTCAGGCTTTTAAGAAATACTTCTGGGATTATTTGCCCTTTACATTTTAGGCAACCTGACTTCAATGTTCTGCCTTGTTTGCCTTCAGCTCTTAAAAAAACAGAACAGATTGACTTGTTGAAGGAAAAACAAAATAGTCACACAGGTACTAACACTGCTTGGCGTCAATCTACAAGCAGTTCTGGTTGGCCTGTGCTGCTTTTATTTGTATGGAAAAAATGTAATCCAGATCAAGTTATCACCAGCAAAATCTGCTGTTCAAAACAGAGGCATCCTAGTCCCTATATGGTGTGAGTCTTGGCAGTAGCTTACTTTGATCAAATACAAATCAACCAGGAGTTTTTTCCCCTTTCTCAGCATCTCTTTTGGCAGAGCCTCCATCTGTGGTTAGTGTTGGAGAGCCTGGTGGCTGTTCCAAGCTGAAAAGAATGCCCATCGTGGGATTTGGTGAATAGCTCTATTCATAAGTCATCTTGCCCTCCCCCTTCCTCCCTCCAGCAATGCACTTGAAGTCTCCAGGATACTTGTGCAACCTTGGGTCTAACGCGCGGGGCGGCGTGGAGAAGAGCACGGTACAGCCCGTCCTGAGGAACGGCAGCAGCACGTAGCTGCTGCTTCTGCAGCACAGCAGAAAAGGAGTTCATACATTTTTCCTTCTTGAGCATAACCCCGCTAGTCACCTTGTCCGGGGTCCAATTCCTTCCATTTATGCGGTCTGGCTCAGTTTTCTTCCCTAGTGGACTTCTTGTGTGTGGAGGGAGAAGTGGCACCGCTGCCTTTGGATGCAGAGCCAATACCGTGGGTAGCCGAGGGAAGTGCCTGCTGTGTGCCTCTTATTACCTTGCCTGGCACCACAAGGGCGGACAGCTCTGGGCTTGGGAAAGGACTTCTCTAAGGATTTTGATTCTGAAAAAAAGGTTCTCTTTCATTTGCCACTGCCATGAAACTCGACTGTTGAAAAACTTGACAAATGAGTAAGCTACTCTGCCCTTTCTTGTTTATTTGACTAGCAGAGAAAAAAATGTGGGAAGTAGGAATCGAAAGCAAACAAGGTGGGAGGGAGAAGATATATGAGAGTTAAAAAATAAAAAATTTAAGAGGTAAAAATGGAAGTGAAACTTCCTGAAATTAACTTTTATAGGATTGTGTAAATAAATGTCAGTCCTGAAGAGAATGATTTTCATTACTTCTAGACCAACTGTTTGCTTTTTTTACTGGTGCAACAGTGTTGTATGAGCATGATGGAGGCCTTGCCCAGTCAGCCACTTCTCTCCCTGCTCATACTGTTCTCCTGTGCCCTTGTCCTGATCCACCAAGCTACATTAACTTATATCAGGAAGTAGTTTGGCTATCATACAGCTACAGCCAGTCTCTTAGTTCATTCCACTTCCAGCAGCATGCCATCTTTGCTTTTCAAGAATTTCTGGACACTCAAGTATCCTTCCCATTTGTGAGTCTGAATTGTTCCAGTAACCTATGGACGGGCTCCTACTGCTTGCGTCAGTTGGCTGGTGGTGAGCAACTGCATTCTGCATCACTTTTTTTTGTTGTTGTTGTTGTTGTTTTTTTTAACATTCTTTTTTCCTTCCATATTAAGCTGTCTCTATCTCAGCCAAGGAGTTCTTGCTCTTCTAGCTTTCTCGATTCTCCCCCTGTTCCCATTGCGGGGCAAGAAGAGTGAGCAGGCAGCTGTGGTGCTGAGCTGCCCTCTGGGTTAAACCAAGCACATGGCATGCTGGTGGCAGCAGTTCCTTAGGGATGGCGTTACGCTCAGCAGTGTTGAGGTAAGGACTGTTTTATGCCTAGTAGCAGACAGCCTTTGTCTTGAAGAATTTCAGAATGTGAAGAAAAGGATCAATACAAAACACCTGCTTGACCAGATGCTTTGCAGTTCTCCTTATTTAAGGTTCGTCTGGGTTGGAAGAGACCTCCAAGATCACCGAGTCCAACCTCTGACCTAACACTAACCAGTCCTCCACTAAACCATATCCCTAAGCTCTACATCTAAACGTCTTTTAAAGACCTCCAGGGATGGGGACTCAACCACTTCCCTGGGCAGCCTATTCCAGTGGCTAACAAGGTTATGGCACTTAATCCTCCAAGCAGTAGGCTGAAGGTGAGGAACACATCAGAACTGATTCTTCTGATAACTGAAGATGAGGGCTGCACTGGCTGGCTATAACCTTCCTGTCCTGTTAATGCTGTTTGCAGCGCTTTGTGCTGTATGTAGAAGTATATCCCTGCATTCCTTATTTCAGATCACGTCTGGCGTGAACTGAAGCTGTGAGGGTATTTGGTGTGAAAAATTGGCAATAGAAATGTTGAGAAGCTTTCAGGATGCCATAGTGGGGGTGTCTGTTAAATTGTACTGAAAGAAAACTTCAGCATTAGATCTACTTCAGTTCTCCTTTTCCTTCCAGAATAAGAAGTGTCCAGTAACAAGATTTTTATTATTTTTTTTTCCCTGTTTAATTGAATGAGCTGCTCTGATGTTTTCTTCGGGTTATATACGCTTTCAGATACAGTTCCAGTCAGATGACAGCATGTTTGCTGGAAAATGTGAGCTGAAGAGATGATGGGTGACTAGAGACTGTTTTGTTTTAGGTGGAATTCTGATTTCACAGCTAGACAAGTAGTCATGGCACTTAAAGTACCAGATTCTCCTACATGGCCCGCTATTCAATTTCTCAGGAACATGCTGAGACAAGGTAGGTAAGATGATGGATTTAATGGATTTAAATGGATTTACCATTTCATGAATAAAACTTATCAAGTGAGGTGGAGGCTACAGACGGAAAACATTTTTTCTTTTTCTGTGCCTGGCTCAGAGGTTTATTTCTTTGGCAGTCTGGAAAAATGTCTGTCCCTCCCATCTCTCTAGCCACTCACACAATAAACTGCTCCTAAACATTTGGCTGCCCTGGGCAACTTGCTCTGTCTGCAGAATAGAGCTAGCTGTGTTGCTGAGGCAGTTCGAAGTCCAGTGCTTTGTACTGTGTGACTGCTGTATGTTTGCAGAGTCTCTCTTCAATTAGGAATTAACCTGATTTTACCTGGCCTATAAGGGATGCGTTCTCCCTACTTCCTTCAGTCCTCTGGAAGGAGGCATTCTGTTGGTGGAAACTGAGTCATCTTGACTTGACACCTCTCATTCCCTCAAAAGTGATGGGGAAAAGATGACACGGACACTACGAGAAGCACTTCCTCAGAGACTTGCTTTTCAATAGTCTCACTTCTGCAGCCTGTGAGACCAGACATAACTGCGTGCGGCCAGAAGCTGTTGATTGCTGGAAGCCCTGCGGTGTTGGACCCGGCCTCAGCAGCCTGCTCAGAAGCAGCAGTCTGGGTGCTCCTTGCTGTTTGCTGGCAGTGGGGGCAGATCTTGCTGGAGCTCCAAGAGTGGAAGGAACAACCTTGTTCCCACTACCCCTCCTGCCTGCCAGTCCTATTAAAGAAGCTGTTGTGATTTGCCTGTCAATCCCTCTGTTACCAGAAGTCTCTGTATTTTCAGGAGGCATTCAGCTTGTTTCTTTCTGTAGCATCATCCAGGACAATAGTTATGAAGCAAGGCATGTAGTTGTGGTTTGAGAGATCTGGCTTATTAGAGCTGCATCTATGCCAAGGCTTTCTAAATGCCTGTGGGATTTTCTTATTAGAACACCTCTTAGTAGGGGTTAGGGTTGAACAGCGCTGCAATAAATCAGGACCTGAAGAAATCGCTGAACTGACTCTTCAAAAAAGAATTGTTCGTGCATTTAAGGCCAAGGTTTTTCAAGGTGACAAGAGTAATGACAAAAATTGTCATGCTGTGTAATGGTCGAGTGGGAGTTGGGGTGAGTTGTTATCTAGGAGACATCCAATAAACATCTGTTCCTATTTTTCCAGAGTGTTTCTTGTCACAGTTGGCACATGGCATGTAGCTTTTACTACACAAAATACTTGAGCAGTAAACGTCTAGAAGGAGACATTCATAAAACTGTTTAGCTATTTTTGTTTACCGAGCTCTGCCCCTTGTCCTGATGGATTGCCATCCAACTTGCACGGCGCTGTCAGAGCCTCTGTGCTGCAAAATGCTGCCAAACACTTATTTCCGCTGGCAACTGACAGGCTTACCTGGGAGGCAGGATCTGTGCTGAACACCCGAAGTCGCAGGAGGCCAGCCTCACACATCTCCTTGAGGCATCTCTTTTGACCATGCAGGTTGGGTGCTGGTTGTTGCTTTGTTTGGAACCCATAACCTAATTCTCTGAGCAGGTACAGTGGGGCTCTCAGTCACGTTGTAGGGTCATCCCCTCTGTTCATTCCTATCTGATTTCTTAGGAGGAGAGAAGATGGCTGTTCCTGCTGGTTAGTTTACTGGCCAGTAGACAGCTGGATGTGTAACATGCTAATCCTACAATGGGAGGAGAGCCTGGAACTTACACAACCCTAACGCTGGAGAAATAACGAATTTGGGATGGTTGAAGTCGGTGTGGGTTGGAGGCTGACGGGTCTGTGGGCAAGCTGTAAGGCAAGGCTTGGTGAGCAGGAGCCGTGCCCGAGGCTCGGATGAGCTCACATGCCAAAGCTGGCAGAAGCAGTTGGGTACTGTTGAAAGAAATGTTGTTCTTGGTAACAAAGTGGGAGCTTCAGAAGTTGAAAGTCACTAAGGAACTAAGAAACGCTGGCTCCAGTGGGGCAGGGGGTATGTGAGGGTGTCTTTGTTCACTTCCAATTTGTTTTTTGCTTGGGTTACTGTTTCCTCAATGCTGTCCTTGAAACCTTGGCTGTTATCCAAGGAGGAAAGCTGAAAGTGGTGGGGGAGAGCCCTTCCAAAACACATGGAAACAAAACTGTTGGTAACCTAACCATACCACAGAGGTAGCAGGCTACGGTAAGCGGTTTTCAGGCATGGCCAAACTGTTAGGGCCTTTCTGGGGTGGTTTGCTAAGCCTGCTTTGAGAAAGCTCAAATGCTTTGTGCATGGTGTAGTCTCCTCTGCACTGCTCTAGGCACGTAATGGCACTAGGCGTATTCTAGGCATATTTATGGCCTCTTATAAATCTCTGTGATTGCTCCTCCTGGAGCTGCAGTAGGAGAATAGAGATAAATGCCCTGCCACACAAACACACAAAAAAAGTCTCTTCTCTGCCAAAAATCCTTGCTGTCTGCCTAGTCACCCTCTCGTTTTGGGGAAGGGGGAAAAAAAGCGCGTTTATCTGCATTACAAGAGCTTTCCATATATAGATCTGTTCTTCAGCCCTGCTCTCTTCTCTTACAAATTTATACATTAGCTCTAATTTAGCTAAATACCTCTGGGAGTAAAGTGCCTGCTCCTTGAATCAGTGACAAGTTCTTAAGATCCTGTTGATTTTTAGGGGGGTTGTGATGTACTTCTAACTCTCCTTCAGACTACATCCATGTTGCCTGATCCTATACTGCTCATTCAGTAAGAGCAGGTTTTGGTTACTTGCTTATCCAGGTCGGGGTCCAACTGCTCTAAATTGGATGGACGATGTCACATTTCAGCTTAATCGGGGCTGAATCAATCTCTGTTGCTTAGAGACAATTTTTCAAAGACATTTACAACAGCGGGCTCTGTGGGAACCGCAAGAGATTTTGAGTTTCAGATGAGAACTGAATCTTGTCTCTGCCGTAGTGAGTTGACTTCTCAGACTGCTGCCTCTGTGCTGAACATGGGAACTCCCAAACCTGTCTTGGGTCTCCAGATGACCAAGCACTTCTTTATATAGGAGTCAGTTATTGCTGTTTCCATCCTGCTTAGAGATTTTTACTCTGAAAGGAAAGTTGAATACTATCTCCACTGCAAATTGACTCAACTCTAGTCAGTCTCGTTGGCAGGAGGACTTGAGGTTCAGTCACCCATACTCAAAACACTTGGCCAAAGTTCCTGATAGATTCTGGACATATTTGTTCTTGAACAAGAACTTCTGTGGTACAGTTATCTCTGTGGTCTGCTGTGCTCTGGGTCTAAAACACTTCACTAACTTTTGAAGAAAAAATTGTCGTGTCTACTGCAATAAGAATAGTTGTTTTAAACACAGCTGGATGTTTTGAAAAATGAAAGGTTTTGTTTTCCCCTGTGATAGCAGTGCTACAGATCTAAAAGCATAATGTCTTCCTGAACCAAATTCCTTGCAACTATCAATAATAAAAGGTATGTCTACAGCATGTCTTATGTAGAAGCATGTGGTAGTTTTACATTCTGGGATCAGCTGTCCTGTGACAGGGTAACGCTCTAGGACAGCTTATGGGGGCACACTAATGCTTTATCTTGGGCAGCCGTGACTGATGCAAGGGTCTAAGCTTTTGCATTTCAAGCAAGCTTGATGTCTCCACAGCTCTGCTTCATTCTTCAGTGTATATTGAGGCGCAGAGGGTAGCCCTTTTCTCTAGACAGAAAGCTGGAGTTGTGTTTATTATAATTGCATTTACTAGAATTGTGCAGGTGTTGCTGTTCTGGAGTGGAATAGTCACAGTTTAGGGAAGAACAATCACATCACACTGCCTACCTTGGGTGAATGAAGAAGCAACGACATTTTTTCTATGGGCTTAAAGAAATACAGGACAAAAGGAGGAAAAATTGAAGTAGGTGAGAACTGTTAATGGATGTAGAAGTGTGCCTAGCAGAGCTGTAACCAGGGCAGTTCAGCTACCCAGGACTGAAAAGCAGCAGGTCCCATTCTGAAGCTGATTGAACATGGTGGTGCCTTGCCCTGTACTAGCAGCTTCTGCCTCCTGGTTGGCCTCTAAGTGCTGGCGAGTCCTGGTGTACCAGGGGAGCGTGGTCAGGCGTCCCCTCACGTCCTCGGTAGCTGGGAGTGAACGGAAGCTGTGAGCCCTGTGCAGAGGGGCACAGCTACTTGTCGTGCAGTGGCACTTGATGCACAGAGCCTCGGACTAGGTACCCTGCGGGGCTCTGGAAGTGGTAGCAATAAAACTCCCTCAGCAACCTGGTGCACCAGGGCTGCGTGTTCCCGAGCACTGCGCCGCTTGGAGGGCTACAGCAGCGCTCCTTGCTTGCCTGGGATTTGCTCTTCGAACAACTCAATGTATCTTTAATATCTGAAGTAATGTTTAGGCAGCCTTCTCTATATAGCATCAAAATTTGGCCCAAGGCAATGTTCTTTTCGTTCATTTCATGCTTTTAGGAGGCTGGACAAAAGAACTCTACATACTCAGAGCATTGCATGTTGTTATAATTCAGCTACGTTGCCACTCAGCTTTGAAGCTGAGTCTCTGATTCCTCTGGAAACATGCTTGCTAGCTGGGGGTATGCTGGAAGACAAGGACTTCTGATCCAAGCTGGTGTGCGGAGTGTGTACAGAAGCGTGCAGCTGGAGGCCTGGTCAGCAAGGCAAGTAAGAGAATTGCTGATTGTTGTTGAAATGGAAATGCTAGCGAGAAGGCTATTATTAAGTCATGGCTGGCAAGGGAAGCAGCATCAGACAACTGGGTGGCTTTGGGAGTTGCCTGTGGAGAATATGGTGGTGATTAAGAAAGCATAAATTGGCTAGCAAAGCCTGAGGGGGTGGACTAATGCATAATCTGGCCTTCCGAAGTTGGCCAAATTCTCAGGAAAACCATAATTGCAACTGAGCATCAAGGAGCAGTCCCTCAGTTTGGCTAGACTCGTATTTGTTCAAATTAAGAAAGCTATGACTGCGCCGAGCGAGGATCGCTGTTGTTCTTGCCAGGCCTCCTCTTTGCTGAGGCAAAGGCTCGAGCTTGAAAAGATGACAGCAGAAAGACTTCACAGAGCTTAAGCTGCAGGGAGCTCTTGCACCATCTGTCTGACCTTACACACTGCAAGCTAGACCTTTCCCTGTTATTCCTGCGTGGAGCGTTGTGGCTTTTGTTAAACAGTTTCCTCTGAAGGCACCTGATCTCTAGATACCGAGGAGAGATCCTGACCTCACCTTATGCAGTACTGAGAGACTGATCCTGCCACTTGTCTTGAAGCTGTGTTCCCAAGGTTATTCACAATCTCTAAGAAATTGTACCTTGTAAACTCTTTTTCCTTGCTTAACACTTGGCTATC
Source organism: Nettapus auritus (assembly GCA_011076525.1). NCBI lineage: Eukaryota > Metazoa > Chordata > Aves > Anseriformes > Anatidae > Nettapus > Nettapus auritus. The sequence continues at coordinate 3,017,496 of CM021781.1, read as the reverse complement.
AGTCCTTAATAAGCTTTTGTATTTCAGTATATTCAAAGCCATTTAGTGCCCTGCAGCTTCCCTGCGTAAAGGGACTGACACTGAGTAACCACAAGTACCCCAGTGCGGAGTCGGTGCTATGAGAGAAAGGATTATTTCTAAGGGAGGATCCGAGGAAGGATTCGGCTCTTGGATTCAGTTCGTGAGTCTCAGCGTTTGCGTGTCTGGGCTTGGGAGGGACAGGGTACGGCAAGAATGCATCTGTGCTGTATTTCTCTGCAAAACTGAGTGGAATAGGTGAAGAATTTGTTCCGAGGAGGTCGGATATTTCATCCTACTCTGAATTGTTGTGGAAAAACACCTACAGCTGCTAAACAGCTACCGCCCTAACGACAGGAGCGGAGAGCTTGGGCTGCATTCAGGCTGTATCATGCAGGGACTTAAAGACTGGCGGGTTGTCTTAGTGTGCTTCTTTATTCCTTTCCATCTACTTGTTACTGGTTTCCTGCAGTGAGCTATTCTTGCCCTGAGTCACTTCTAAGTGTGTTTATGATTTACGTTCATGACTAGGTTTCAGCAATAGAGCTTTAAACTTTGAACTTCCCATTAGAAGTGCCGGCATTGTGCAAGAACTTCCCTGAAACAGGAGGCGCCGAGGTGAGCGGCTGCGTGCGTCAGGAAGGAGGCGCTCTGGCCCTGGCGCTTTGCTGAGGAGGTGAGCATTGCAGTTCTGCAGGGTAAGCGGTGTGCTTGCCCCAAGAAAATGTTGATCTATGGGGACAACAGATATTTATTGCTAACAACGTGCATTGCTAAAGTAGAAGGGAGATGTAGGTAGCAATAATACTGGAAGAAAGTGCTGAAACAGCACTGCAGAGGTGTGGAAGAGACCAAGTGACTTGTAGCGATGACCAGTTGACCTACTTTGAGCTTTTACATCAGGCTGCTCACTAAATCCCACAATACCCTAACAAGACACTTGGTATGCCTTCTTTCCTTTTTGAAGGAAGCTCTTTTCTGGGCTCCCATCACTGGTTACCGTTTCCAGACCGTCCACATGTGCTGCTATGAATTGATCACACTTACTCAATCGTTGAGTTGAGAATTCATTTGCAGTATTTTGTTGCCTGTAGTTCCCTTTCTTTCCATTCCTCTTGCTTTCCTTTCTAGCTGCAGCTCTGCTTAAATGCAGATGAGTAAGCCCTGTGCTTCCTGTGGGGCAAGGTGGGTTGAAGCTGAGGCCCAGTACACCAGTCTAGGAAAGTATGCAAAGTATTTCCAAGCTTAATGGATACAGGAAGGAAGACGAGATTTATTTACTTATTTATTTATTTTCATGAGTATAGGATCCAAATCTACCTTAAGCCAGTACTTTAATACTACAGCATGGAATCATGGACAGGAGTATAAGTGAGTGTGGATAGGATACAGGCATGAGTCTGATGCTGTCAGTTGGAAATCCCCGTATGGATCGGTTCCAGAAACTTCACGCCAGCATTTCCCTAATGCTGCTGGCTCTTACTCAGGTGGCATTTAACATGCCCATGCAAAACTGAGGGGCCTTTTTTCCTTCTTTGCCATCTTTTCAGGCCCAGACCCTTTGTCCCGTGGGCCCTGGAGAACAGAGCTTCAGTTCAATTTGTTTGCAATAAAGCAATATTTGGTATCAGTGACACCCGGTAAAGGATTTCTTGAGTTATCTCTTCAGAACCCCGAGAAAGCAGTCTCTTGCAGAATTCACCACTTCTGTTCAGTGCAGGTATTTGTCTATGCTGTATACACTCATGTATAGCAAAAATAAACTGTGCTGCTGAGTACTCAAAGCAACAAGAACCAAATCACTCCTATAATTCAGCAGCACCCTGATGTGTTCACAGTCAGTTGTTTGCTCAGAGTGCACATCTTGGAAACTGGCTTGGGTTTATTTTTGTTTTGTTGTTTTTTTTTTTTTTTTTTTTTTTTTTTTTTTCCCAATTTGGGGTGAAAAATGAGGAAGAGGGGCCCTTGCAAGATCTGTTTAGGTATATGGGCCTCTTTAAGTCCAAGACTTTCTTTTGGTGCAATTTCACTTCTGTAGTGTTTAAACAGTGTCACTGCATTCCATGACTAATAACCCTGCAATGGCTTGCTCTTCCACTATTTCTCCAGTGGCTGCACTGTGTACACAGCGGAGTGTATTTTGGGAATGTTTTCTGCTTCGTTTGCATTACTTAAATATAAATGTAGTGCTACAAAAGGAAGGCTACAGAAGACAGTGGCGAGATCTTTGCCTACTTTTTGAGTGTGTGTAACAGCATCGGGCTGGCCCTGGAGCTAATGCTGTCTTCCATACAGTAACAGTGCTACCCTTGTAGCAAAACATGAGCGGCCCTTGGTTGTATGCACACTTCTGCTGTAACAGCAGCTCTATCATTAGACCTAAAGCCTTGCCTTTTCCTTCTGCCTGATGCTGTCTATACCCATTGATATAAATCAAACTACTATTAAAATCGGTAACACCATAGCCCTCTAGTTTTTTTTATTGTTCCTATCAAGGAGTAATAACAAACTGCAATAGGTATTGATAAATTTCTGTGAATTTACTTGTCCTAAGCCGGTTTCCTCTGATCATTACTAATACATGAAATTTGGTCGGATTCTGCAGCTGTTTTTAATGCCTGAAAGTCTGGGATTTGGAACCACCTTAAACTTGATGCATAGAAATGAGAAGAAACAATACCAGAGTTAGAGCCAGTCAGCAAAAAGGGGGCCACCTGTCACTGGCCTCTTGTAATTGCTTTGCCTTATGGCAACGAGTTTAGCTTGAGTTTACCGCTTTTGTTGTACTGAGGAGAAGAAATAACTCTTCCATTTCTGGGAGCAGAGATTTTCAAGTAATGGACGGTTCTGTTCTTAAACAGTGCGCATTTATCGTATGTGAGTGGCATGTGGTCAGAGCTGGGACATTGGATTCCACCCCAAAAGGCATGCAGTCAGTGTGCTGCTAACTTCTGGACACAGCTCCAGTGACTTAGTTCCCATGCTCTGACTGGGTTAAGACTGGAGAAGCCTGTCCTCATCTTCAGAAGTCCATTCTGTAACTACACTCATCCCAGTTCATAAGGATGCCAGCAGTAACCAAACACAAAACAGTGTCATCGAGTGTAACCAGCTGCAAGACAGAAAAAAGATTTAATGCGTATTTAAACCCTATTCCAATGCAAACCCATCTTGGATACTAATGTGTCCTACAAACAAGTGGAAAGAATGCAAAGTGATTTAGGGCTTCTTGTTTTTTTCCTTTAGGCATCCTCAGATGGTCTGATCTCAAGAAGCATCCCATCAAAGAGCACCACCTGCATCTAAGTGGTGTGGTGAGAGAGGTGGGGAGGCAGAAGGGGGCAGAACAGTATCCAAAGAACATTAGTTTCATTTGAGAGGAGGAAACAACCCATGTTACATGCAAAAGCAATGAGTTTTAATAGCTTTTAATATGTTTTTAAACATTTCCATCACCCTCTATATTTTCAGACACCGCTTGGCAATAAATCAAAGTAAAAGCAAACACACACATCCAAGCTAGCCATTAGGCTGAAACAGAAATAAAACACTGAAGGGGCGGGGGAGTACTGAGCTGACATCAGTGAGGTTAAGGAACAGGCAGACAAAACACTCAGCAGCAGGGGGAATATATCCTGCTTTCATTTTGGCCTGATCGCAAGCCAGCGCTAGAAATGGAAACTTGTTGATGGCAGTAGCCAGCTACAGGCAAGTGATCTGCGTAGCTTGGCTGTATTGCTTCAAGGGTGAGAGGTCTTCTGGGGAATTGGTGGTGTTTAGGACTTGCTTTTAGTGTCAGCCTGCTCCAAAGCTACTGCAGAAGCCACTTGTTGACTGAGGCTTATTTCCATCCCTCATTTGAGGGATCAAGTGTCAGTGCATTTCTTCTTTGCTGATTCTGCCTCTTGCATTGCCATGCCTCAACTGCTGCTAGTCAATTTAATGCTACGGGGGCGTTATCTCATTTTTCACCTCTTTAGAGGAGCATTTTAGGTCTGCACTTGTCCCATTTTAGGTCAGCATGGAAAATCAATTGTATGTGACGCTCTAGGATCAGCTTCAAATACAGCAAGACAAACTGCCGGAACTTAAGTGACAGGGGGGATTCAAAATGTTGAAATCACAAAATCATTTAAGATCGTAAAGTCTGATCGTCATCTCACACTACCATCTCCACCACTAAACCACGTACTGAATGCTACGTCCCCACATCTCGTAAATATCTCCAGGGATGGAGACTCTGCCACTTCCCCAGGCAGCCTGTTCCTGTGCCTGACGACTGTTCATTTTCTGTGCATTCTCCCTGTGCTGAAAGACTTAATTTTTCTTTTGATAGTCAGCTTAAACTCAGCCCATCCTCATGACTGATTTAACAACTTGTGGGCCTTCAGTAGTGTAGGGTTCTGTTCTGGAGAAACTCCTCCCCGGGCGTGGAGCCATGAATCAATAAGATGTGCTTTCTCTTTCTTAGAGCAGTTGGTAAGAGGTAGTGAAGGGGAAGAGCCCTGCCATTTATACCTTTGCAATTTTATTCCCAGCTACCTTATAAATTCCATGTAATGTTCTCCAAAGACTTCACAGAATGGAGTCTAGCATGATGAGACAGTGCAAGTCACCGTGTGTTATAGCCTAGACGGGCAGAACAGACAAATTTCAGTGACCCACTAAAGGCAATTCATCAGGTTAAAACTTGCTTGACCCGGGTCAGTGGAGCTCCTATCCAGTATGCTTCTCAGTAATACCTGCTGTTAGTTCAAGAGTCCACCCTGGTATATTCGTAGAGCACTGAAGCTTGACCTCTGGTATGATGGTGTTATTCTGATGTTGCTTTCTCTAGCCAGCTGTTCAATCCCCGAGCCAGAGGAAGTGTCCTGTGCTTTAGGGGCAGCTGAGTGGGATGTCTGTGTCCTTGCTGTCACAGGTGATAGACTGGTGTCTGCATGCAAAACTGTCCTCAGCAGGCTCAAAAGCCCTTCAGATTCTCTCCTGCTAACAAAGCTGTGGATTTTAAGTTGTCATCTGTAAGTGTTTGTACTGAACCTTTACCACTTAGCACCACCTGAGGCATTAGTGGTAACCTTAAATGCAAGGCACTCCCTTGTTTTATTAGAGCTGGAGCTTTAGGCTGATGAAAGCTTTATTTCCCTAGACTGGAAAAAATAAAGCCCATGGGGTTTTCAGCCGCAGCCTGTACTATATATAGAATGCCTTAAATCACTGCAAGCTCTGCATTTGAAGGGGTTATTATAGAGCGTGTATATGTACTTGTGTGTTTGTTTTTTATTGTGGAAGAGTAGTCAACAGGGATTTTGTGGTTCTGTTTGGCAATGATGAAGTAATTAAAGTGCATTTTGAGGAATGGTGGGGAAAGAAATGATGAGAGCCAAGAGGGGAAGAAAAGGAGGAGGTTAGGGACTTATTGAGAATAAGTTACTAACCCTTCTTCCCCTACTGCTCTCACAGACCTCAGTCTTTACCTCACAAAGGTGGAAGGCTGCCAAGGGAAAGAGAATTAAGATTACACTAAACCCTACACTTCTTGCTCATAGACATTAAAAGCCAGAAAAATACCCAGACCGCCCTGGAAGGTTCTAAGCAGCTCCTGTCGTGACTCATCCAGAAAGATTCCCCTATTGTCCTATATTTTCCAGCCTGCCAGACAAATAAGTACTTTAGAGGATATAAGTGTGTATACGTACGTATGTGTGCCATAGCAACAGAATTCATAACAGCTTCGGTGTTTCCATGTCAGGCATCTGGAAGGAGTGCAATACGTTACGGTGACAGAAATACTGGAGACATTTGGGAGGTGGTGGAGTCACCGTCCCTGGGGGTGTTCAAGGAAAGGTTGGACGTGGTGCTCAGGGACAGGGTTTAGTGGGTGACATTGGTGGTAGGGGCATGGTTGGAACAGATGGTCGTGGAGGGCTTTTCCAACCTTAATGATTCTGTCATTCACAGCAATATCAGATCTCAGTATTCAGTTTTAAGTCCCATAATTTTGGAATCTTCATTTCCTTTTCTGAATTCTTGGATTTTGGCTTCCTGTAATTAGGTGAGATAGTCAGAATTTATTTTTCTTTCAAGTCTTAAAACTCTTCAGCCAGACTCCCTCTCCGGGGGATGAGGACCACTAAGTGACTTCCCCTTTTTCCAATCCCAAATATTTGAACGTGTAAAATTCCCAATCAGCGTGTGCTTGTATTTGGGTCTTTCAAGTCTGCCTGATCAACTCCTCATGTGGAGGGGAACACACCACAAATACACAGCTGTAAGCAGGCGTGCAGTGCCCCTTGCAAGCCTTGCCAAGGGGGCAGTGGAACGTCAGGTTGTTAAGGGAGAACATGTGCTGTGAAGGAGTTGTGGTGTGCAGGGCAGCAGCACGTAGGTGTTTGGGGGAAATGTCATTTTCCAGCAGTAGGGAAGGTCGTGGGAAAACCAAGAAGAGCTGAAAAATTTGGTTTGGATCTGATCTCTCTGTTCTAATGTAATTAATTTACTTCAGAAGTCACTGCTGGGGGTAGAAAGAACAGAGGAACTCTATACTGTTTCTTTTCCACTTCCATCAGTCAACTGGTTTCTTTGTAAACTGCGTCTCTGGCATCTCTGCTTTGTGCTAGCAGCCCAGAGGCAGTTCCGAAGGACAGGCCGGTTTGGAGGAACACCTTCTGTCAGTAGCACGTGAGTCGCAGCGCTCTTGTGGGTGCAGGCAGTTTGCAGGCCACTGGCCGTGCAGCTTTGAGCACGCTTGCAGCAGATATGACCGAGAAGAGGATGGTATGTAATTGAAAGAAAACCCCTCTTTTGATGTGTGGTAGATGTGGGCTTTGTCTGTTGTGAAGATCTATGTCCAAATGTTGGTCTCTTCTTTAATTTTGGAGTCCTTGCATGTAAGTTTTGCTGTAATATCTAGATATTTCATATGCACAGCAGCTGAGTTTGACTTCTTGCATGGAAAACCGACAAACTATTGCCTCAGACATAGTTAGACAATTAGCAGAAGGAGAGAGGGAGGGGGCAGCAGGGAAAGAAATAGGTGTGCTGAGCCCTGGAGCTTTCCTGTACTGCATATATAATGTCTCCTTTCCTTGGCAACGCGGGAATTTACATATATACATCCTTCTGAAATCCCCTTGTATTTTCAAAGTTATCACCTCTGTCAAAGGGTTGTTTTTCAAATTAATAATTTGCTACTTTCTATTTATTCTGTGCATGCCAAGGGGTTGAGTCAGAGCTTTGCAGTCAGGTTCTCCTCGACTGGTTCTGATTAGAGGCTGAGTGATGGAGCAGAGGGTCTGGCGTGGCTCCAACTGGATTCCATGATGTCTCGACTTTAATGTAGTTAAAAATCCCAGACCTGGTGGTGTAGTTTATTGCAGTGGACTTTCACCTTGCCTTTGGAGCTATAGAAAGCACAGTGTGCTTTTTCTACTATATACTTAAGGTCAAAGGTAGAACTGATAACTGTGGTTCTATGTGGAGCTAGTCATGTTATCGGTAACACTGTTGGTAACTGCAGTAGTGCTACAGGTGTTTTCTATTCATAAAGTCATGATTTGTGTTAGTTTGTTAACGGTAATGGTCTACACATTTATCTTCAAGATTACCATTTCATATCAGATGTTGCTACTGTTCCTAGTAGTAAAATGATCTCTTCTGAGAGACAACCAGTATGCGCTGAATAAACTTATTCCACGTAATCTTCTCCCGTAAGATCACACAGATATTGCTGTGCCTTGTTTTTATGCAGCTCATCAGGAAACTCATTGTGGCTATTCAGTGTCGGCGGTGAAGCTTTTAAAACTGAAAACCGGCAAGAAATGTCCCCTGTACCTTTTTCTGAATAAAACCTTGTATCCTCCTATTTGTATGTTTAATTTACAGTTAATATGGGTAGGCCTGGGAATCTTTCAAATGCTGAAAAAGTATTTTAGCAGAGATGGCTGTGTAAATGAATTTTTAATAGTCAGATAGAGTTCATATTTTTAGTTTAAAATTGTCTCACCGTTAGGGGCAAACCAAACAGTTTGGGGCAAAAAAAAATCAACACACCACAAACTGCAGAAGAGATCATGACAATCTGAGATCAAAGTTTTCCTTGCTGATACTATTATGCAGTTGAGTCTCTTGGTTTTACTGTTCAGCCAGTGCTGCTCTACTTCTTGGATGTCATTAAGGAAAGCATTTCTGCACGTTCCAGGCTTCTGGCCCTTTAGTGGTATTAGTTGCACAGTTAAATTAGACAAATGTTTTAAAGTCTTGCTGAATTAGGACTATAAGCTTAACTTTCATCTCTACATATAAAAACTTTTCACTTCTGTAAAAATGTGTATGCTGGCAAACTTGAGCTTGAAAGAATGGGCTGCAAGTTCCTGCACATGCTGATGACTTGGGAGAATTCGTCTGTGCCTGCGCAGGACTGAGTGCAGCGTGTGCGATGCGCCAGATGGGAAAGTCTTGGGGAGGCTGTTTGTCTGAGACTTCTGAACATCTGATATCTTCAGCTGCTGGAAATTGAGAAACTTAGAGTTCTGTCCAAAGGGCTTAAGTTGGTGAACTGAGTTCAAGTTTTCACTTCACCTGACTTCAACCCCCTTGGAGGGAATCACTGAGGCTTACTTTAAAATTTAGCAATTGATATGCACAGTTTGCTTAGGCAAGAAGTGCGTATGTGTAAAACTAAAAAAGACCCTAGTTTCCCTTCCAGCTGGGAGGTTTAAACACATAAAAACTGTGTTTTTGTTTGTTTGTTTTGTTTTAATAATAAAGATTGTTGTTGGCAGAACAAATTTGAGTCTCACTCAATTGGTCTGTATAGGCATTTTCAAGGGTTAAGCAGAAGACTGGGACCTCAGAGTATTAAAGCCATTTGAAATAGCACATGTAAGTTGCTCGGGGTATGTTTGTGTCCTGATAGGGCTTGTGCTGTGTGTTTCGATGGTTGTGCTGATACCACGTGGTCGGAGATGTGCAGATGGATTTGGGAGCCAATACGTTTTGGTGACAGTTGATATATTACTCAGGAGAATTTATGGTACTTGGGCACTAGTAATTCACCTTGGCCTGAATTTCCAGAGAAAAATATATGGTATAGTTCCTTTACATCTTAGTTTTTGGCTCACAGGAGTGATTTGAGTGACTTTTTGAATGAGGGAAACTGCATGAGGTATTTCAATGGCACCTGGGGAGGAGCCATACCTCTTGCTTTTAAACAGTGATTTTGTTGGTTTTAATAGTTTTCCCTGTAGTCTCAGTATCTTGGTCTGTAGGAGTTTTCACATGGGATCTGGCCCAAAGCCTCTAGAAGTTGATGGAAAGACTCCCACTGATTTAAGTAGGCCTTGGATGAGCCCCATCTTTTAGGAGAGAGCCTCCTTGTATTGGTTTGCATTCTCTCCTCTTATTTCTCTCTGCATAAATTACAAGGTCATTTGGAGGCTTTGTATTTTGTTGGAGGATGATCTTAACATATGGAAGCTTATTCAGCCAGCTTACTGGCTCTCTTTTCCATGCTAAAACACTTCAGGGGAAAAAAACACTTCAGAAAACTACTGTTCTCTACTAAACACTGCTGAAAAGATGACGTGTGTAGGACCCAGTGGTTGATGTCTGATTTCTTTGTTGTTCTTTTTTAAAGTTAGCCAGGCTTTGCAGTGGAAACTTTTAAATACATTTTCGTACAGTCATGAATGAAAGAGCAGTGTACGCTAGCTTTAATAACCTGCTAGTGCTCCAAGGAATTCTCTTCTTTGTAGAGTGAGTGGCCTTGAATTATGTTGAATTGAAATAAAAAGTCTTTCATGTTCTGTAGGATGCTGCAATTAAAAGGATGAAATTCTCCTGAACTGTGTGAAGATTTGACTGACTCTTTGCTTGTGACCTTGGGCTAGAAGTTCACCTTGAACATAAACAAATTTCTTCAGTCCCTCTCACTTTGTCTCAGTAGTCACAGTACTAGATCTGATAGGCCATGTGGTAGCTCTACTTATAGTTATCATATAGATATGGCCTACTCAAGCCAGTGAGTCACTAGAGATACGCTATCTAGGCTTAAGATGTTAGATATTTAGGAGTTTGATATAGCTGTGCTCCTTCCTGCTTTACAGAAGCAATTTGGAGCCTGCTTTTCATTTAAAAAAAAAGTGTGGAAAATGGATCTGCTACTGTAGGAAGGGAAGGGCAGATGCAGTCTTCTGTCACAGAGATTCATGGAGCTATAAAAGATATAAAGCTCTAGGAAATTAAACCTCAGTCATGGGAACTCAGCATCACTCAACATCAGTCTGGAGTCTTGCAAGATCAGGATTACTGAGTTGGCCTTGATTCTCCTCATCAGTGAGCGCAGTTGTAAGAACCAGCATGAATGAAATCTTCTCTGTTTACGTTCCTCTTTCTGGTTCCCAGATATTTCTGCTTCCAAACATTAAAGCTGCATACTTAGGACTGGTGTTACTGGAAAATAGAAAGAACCTCAAATTTTTGCAGCTTTAAAGGCTGTCAACCAGTGTATAATATTAAGGGATTTCATTTACAGTTGGTTTAAAATAGTAATAATAATAAAATAGTCTGTAATAAGTAATAATACAGAATAATAGAAGGTAAATGGTTTTCTAATTCTGTGCATGTTCTTTTTATAGGAAAAGGTTTGCTTCAGAACTGAATGCAGAGATTATATCTGAGTGTGGTGTCCTTTGCTATTTACAGCCATGAAAATAAGTTCAGCCATGTCACTGGCCTGAAACAAATAATCAGAGTCCCTCAGCTACTGGGGATTAAAAAAATAAACAAAACAAACAAACCAAAAACCCATGAGGATTAGTTTGAAATCTAATTCTAATATGGCCTATATGAACTTGAACAGTTCTAATGTTAGTGAATCTGTCCCTCCTTACTGGCAGACTGCATTTATGTGTATATTATCGCAGTAACATCAGCATTAGTTTCAAATCTTGACTTCTGTAACTTCAAACTGTGTGGTTTCACTTCCTGACAAACTGGAAAACAAGTCCTCCAGGGCCTCTAAGCACTGACACAATTAGCAACAGCTAAATATTTTGTAATGCTTTAATATTTGCTGCCTGGGGCAGATACTTGATGAATTCTTTTGCTCTCATGTAAGCCAATTGGGCATTGTTCCTCGTACAGCTGCTTTATCAGAATAACTTGCCATTGTGCCAGATGTATACCGTATCACAGGGGGGATCTTGCCTTGAAGAACTTATGAAAAAAAGCCTACAATATAAAGCCGATCACTGTTTTTAACAGGCAGTGTCATTGAGCTATGTTATAGCCCTTTTGAAAACGCAGCTTTTGTAAAATACTGCCTGAGCTGCACTGAGGACACTTCTTTAAAATAAAGCTAGAAGAACTTTGTGTGAGGTCCTAGCAAGTATGGGGTTATGACCACAGATGTTATCTTTAAGAGATTCATTTTCTTAATGAAAACTAATTATTTGCTTGGAATAAAGTAAATTGGGTGATTTGCAGTAGTGTAGATGAAGTTCCATGGAAGTCCTCACTTCTGGGTCAGAAGCTACTGATGCTTATCAGAAGTAACTGGCTTTGTTTCCAGTTGATATCTTTCCTGTGGTAAAATAATTATTAATGTTGGCTCTCTAGCTTCTCCTTTGCTATGGAGTAGCACACCCCGGGTACTGCCTAGGAATTTTTTTGCCAGATGGCTGGGTAATTAGTGTTCTGGAAAAACGAACCAACCGGAGCATGAAGGGATTGTTCATTTAGAGAAATGAGACAAATAACTGTATTTAGGGACAAGATAGAACTGAGATGGATTTGAAAAGCGTAATTAAAAACAAGGTACAGAAGCAATTTAGGGTGAGGCACAGGGAAGTAGCTACTACTGGTGTTATGAATGAAAGTAAAAGCACACGGAAGAAGAACTGAAAGCACACGGTTTCTTTGTGGAAGAGCCTCATAAGGCTTAGTTTGGAAATCCCATCTCTTGCAGTGCAGAAAACTAAGCTCAGCTGGTAGTATAAAGTGCCTCTAGCGAGCTTTTGAGAGAGGGCAAAGTGATGGTTTGGATGTGAGTAAGTTCTTACGTTGTTTTTCTTCTCTGAAGCAAATGTTTAGGGCAAATGTTCCAACATCAGAAGTTCTGCTGAAGATGATTTAAAGTAACCCAGTCAACTGTCCTGAAAGCAGACTGCTCATTTCCACAATCTGTTGTGGTGTCTTGCTTGTATGTATGCTCAAATGACTGAAAATGAAGTCCAGCTGGGCACTAACTAAAGGCCTGCAGATTTTGCTGTAGTTCTAAAATGATATCCTTAAATAAATGTTTCCCATGTATGACAAATAGGAGACTAGAGCACAAATGAAATGACTTGCTGTAAAATACTGGTTGAGTCAGGGGCACATTGGGTTAAAAATAATCCTGTTGACTTTATGTACAGCACCAGCTTCAAAGGGACTTACTTTTTCACAGCATCCACAGTTGTGACCTCCTAGTCCGACCAGGCAATAGGGTGTAACGCTACTTACAGCTCTCCGTCCTGTGCTGTGAGAATTTTCAGCCCTTCAAAGTGTGTGGGATTGTCTAGGGTGAAATGAATTTGATTAGCTTTGAATTTTCTTGCTTCTGGGACCCTGGTTCTAGTCCTAAGGTTCAAATTGTTACTCCCCCTTGGTTTTAAAACAGGCCACAGCACTCATGTATCGGTTGTGCCCTGATCACTTGTCCTTTGCCTGTCCTGATCTGCATGTCTTGATCTGGCTGGAAATGCTGTTTTGCGCCTGAGAAGACTGCTTTTCAAAATGCTGTATTCTTGGAGAGGGAGAGGACTTTTTCATTTCATAAGGAATTTATTTCCTTGAAACACTTCTGGCAAGGGCTGTACGATCCTGGGAAATAGATATTGCCCTCTTACTGTGGCCCTGCAGGGATTTTTTCAGAGGTGGTAAGTGTTCAGGTGGTACGGCTATGAAAAGACAAACATGCTGGAGAGCGAACTTAATAAAAGTAGCTGCAAATGCAGTTTGTCAGGTAAGAGATGTCAACATCACAGCCTGTGGCATTGTAGTTACCCCAGCAGGAGCAGCAAGGTCCCTCTTCCTTTGGAAAGGGAGGAGGGAGGGTGGGGGGAGAAAACATGCAACCCAGGATACATGCAACCCCGGCTGAAAGCAGAGTTCGGAGAAATTACTTGAACTACATTGAGTTTAGCTGGCAAATGGTAAAAGAAATAAGAAAAAGCTGCTCCGTCTTTCTATTTTTATCACTGCTACCAGATGTGAATTTTCCACAAACACTTTCAGTGAATCTTTTTTTTTTTTTCCATCTAATTTGCTGTGATGTTAGTGTTTGTACTTGGTCAACCTCTTGATGTTTTTATTGCAGTAAATACAAGTACATTTTAAAACTGCATTATATTATATTAATGTCTGCGTCATCTGATCTACATCTTTTTCTCCTGTTCAGTTTTTTCATCCTTTATTTTTGTGTTTTCCTCATGTCTTGTTCTACTGTTGGAACAGCTGCTGCTCTGTTTTAAATATTTACCCCAATCTGGAATGAAAACAAATTAAACTTTAAGACTGATGAATAAAAATGCTTGTTTTCAGTAAACTCTAGTTGCTTGTGATAAGATTCATTACAACCTTCTTAAATTGGGCTGCATATTCTTAACCTCTGCTAGTGTTGTGGTATGAAGTGTAACCTGAAAGATGGACTGACTCGGTGCAGTTTCTTCCTTTTTCATGGTACAAATAAAGATTCCAACTTGGATATTGTGTGATTCTATGTCCCAACAAAGAGCATCTTTCATTCCTTTAATGACGCCTGTATGACCATTAAAGTTTCATCTCAAGTGCCACCTGTTAAACTGCCATGGGTAACTGTTGTAATGAAAGTACATGCTCATGTCGTGGCTGATTCTCTGCTTTCAGAACGTGAGTAGGACTGGGATGAAACGGGCTTTTCAGAGGCAGTAGGTTAGAACACAGAGGTGAGGCTTCTGATGTGCAGACTTTCTTGGTGCAGATCACAGCAATCCTCTTCTAACCGCGACGACACAACCAGCCTCCCCTTTCATTTCAGGAGCCGCTTTTCCGGACTCGAACATCCTTTTCCTTCGAGGTGTTTAAGGCAGTGGAGGAGCGGCGGCGCCGGTTGGGAGCCGCAGCTTCAGCACCGCGCTGCCGAACAGCTCCGGCGGCCCTCGGCTGCCCCGGGGCTGCGCGGGGGTGCCCGGGGGGTGCCGGGGGGACCCCACGGGGGTGCCCGGGGGCGTTGGGCCCGGCCCCAGCTCCTCCCCTGCCCAGCCGTCACCGCTTCACACCGAGAGCAGCCGCCTGAACGTCCGGGCTCGATGATTTTGCGGTCTCGTGCAGTTTGTGAGGAAGGGGGACGGGTGGGAAGAAGGGCGTTCTTTAGGGTGCGATGCTTCCTTTGAAGGAATTTAACCTGCAGAGACGATTTATAAAGTGTAGTGGCATTATAGTATTAGATATTATAAAATATTACATATGTGAAGTATTATATACTTGCATGATGGCATGCAGAGCTTGGTTTCTATTGAACCCAAGTCAGCTACCCACAGTTCTTTGAAAAAGCTGATGGAGACTTCACTGGGAGGGTGGCAGAGCACTGGGACAGGCTGTCCAGAGAGGTTGTGGAGTCTCCTTCTCAGGAGATATTCAAAACCTGCTGGGATGATATCCTGTGCAATGTGCTCTCGGTGATCCTGCTCGGCAGGGGGGTTGGACGAGGTGATCTTCAGAGGTCCTTTCCAACCTCAGCCAGTCTGGGATTCTGTGATTTAGAGTTGTGGAGGTATTTGAGGCTGATCCTAACTCAATATTCACTCACATATTTCAAATTGGCCCATGAGAAGTTTTATATACCCGATTGAAAAAGATACTGGCCATTTGGCAAAACCCTTCATTAGGCTCTGGGAAGACCTCATTGCAGCCTTTCAGTTCTTAGAGGGGTCCTATAAAAAGGATGGAGAAGGACTCTTTACTCATGTGGACAATGATAGGACAAGGGGGAATGGTCTTAAAACAAAAGTGAACAGATTTAGATTAGACATTAGGAGGAAATTCTTCACTGTAAGGTACTGGAACTGGTTGCCAAGAGAAGCTGTGGATGCCCCATCCCTGGAGGTGTTCAAGGCTGGATGGGACTTTGGCCAACCTGTTCTAGTGGGTCACATCCCTATATATGGCAGAGGGGTTGGAGTTAGATGATCTTTAAGGTCCCTTCCACCCTAAACCATTCTATGATTAATGCTATGGATATTCTTTGCATTCCCATTAATACTATGAATGTTCTTTGCATCTGTGAGTTCATCTCTTTCTTTGAAGGTCTTGCTTCAAATAGGAAAAAATAAAGGATCTCTACAGAAGAGAACTGGGATATATAAAAGTGTTTTTGTTGGAGGTGGAGGGACTTTTGCCTGATCTTAAGATAAATCTTTGCAACTTCCCACTGCTTGGTGGCACTGGGTAAAGTGTGACCAGTAGCATAGAAACAGCCATGCCTGAGGCTGGAGGAAGCGGCGTTTCTGATTAAGCAAGGTATGTCTCAACAGTCAGCTAGAATTTGTCTCAATTCTGCTGTTAATTATGGTAATTATGCATCAACTTTTTCATGTGCTTTGTAAATTTAAGGGCCTGGTACTACAGATATGACCGTATATTGTTACATGTTGGGGTTCATCGGATGCAGATGCAGTTCTGGTGCTCAGTTTTGACTTTGATGAAAAATTCTTGCTCTCTTCCATGTATCACCCTTTAAATCCATCCACTTTCTGCAGAGCTGCAGTTCCAACTTCTGTGTGCTGTCTTCGCATGTGTGGCCTCTTCTGTATTAGAACCCTTTGGTTAACTTGTTACTTAATTTTAGGTATTATCCATGTCCCTATTTTGTACGGAGGTTGTGGGTTTTGGCTTATTTTTCATTAAATGTGCTATTTGCTCTTTGTTCTCTTTAGCAGAAAATGGGAAATACTTGCTGTGAAAATGAATCTTGATTTAAGTCTAAACTTTCCCTTGCATTCCAGGACATGCTTTTCCAAAACTGAGGTTTTGGTTCTTTTTCATTAATGTTAATCCCCAACACATGTCACTTCCTTCATAAAAAGTATAATAAAACATCTTAATAGGGTTGTTTTCTTCATTTGATGGGGAAAGAAACTCAAAATGACTGCTAGTTATAACTACCATCCTACTGAAGACAGATGCTTTATGTCCAGTGACTGTTCCCTGTTACTGCAGCATCTGTAAACTGCACAACTCTTAATTTTATGGATAGGTTCATGAAGTACACATCCTAAACTGTCTAGCAATAGCCTATAACTGTATTGTGGTTTTCTTTTTCTTTTTTTTTCTTTTTTTTTTCTTTTTTTTTTCGTGAGATGTGTTTCCCGTTGGCCTCCTAAATGTTATGAAGCTATAAATGGGAGAGATTGTTACCTCTTTCACTGCTTATGTTTTGAAATGTACTTATGGTTGTATTCTTTGCAGAGACTTCTTTTGTATGTAGAGCCCTGGAGATCCCTACTTAGTCAAATGGTAAGGTTCTCCAGAACTGATGTTTCATTTAAGCACAGAGCATAGAGTAAGGAACTCAGTGCTGAGACTGAAGTGTACTGTATTGAAGCAGAGGGAAAGCTAAAGCACTGGTAGAATTTTGAAGTGGTAAACCAAAGCATTGCTGGGTGACTTCTGCACCTGCTAGTAGTGGTATTCAAGACTACCATTTAAAGGAAACTATGCTTTTGAATATGCTTGTGTGACTCAGCCACACGGATTTTTCCTCAGACTTCTGAATCCAAATTGCAGGGCTACATCTCCTTTCTGCACTTCTATTGATGGAGCTTCTATGCAGTGACAACAGAGAATACAGCCTGGCTGTGAGGGCCTGCCTGACCCAGCTCTCACCAGCAACCACCTTTCATTTGACATATTCCTGTGTTTCTTGTCTACGGTGCTTGGCTCTGCAGGTGTGTTGCAAGCCAAATAATGGTTCCAGTGCTAACATGGTCCGGCTGTAGGAGGGAAGTTTTAATTAAAAGGCCTGGAGCAAAAGTTCTTTGCTCCTGCAGGCTGGCAAGTGGAAAGGGAAATTCAATTTATTTTCAGTTCCATGTGGTTTTAGAATTCTTGTTTTTCATGTGTGGAGTTATGTCCAGGACACTGGCGTGAGGATTTGGTGCCAGGTAAGAAAACTTGTGTCTGTTGGGCTGTATGCTGAGGAAGCTACATGTTGCATTTGGCAGCAGCAGAAAATAGTGTCCTTGAGACAAAGAAAAGGCTGACCACACATCTTCTGGTGTAAATCTCTAAAATTATTGCCGTTAAGCACAAGATGAACTTTAGGCAAATTTACAATATGTGAGTTGTCATTGTTTGAGCTAGAACTACTTGAACACTGAGCAAATGTTAATGTGTTAGTCCAGTTCCATCTTTTGGCAGGCAAGTATTATTTACTGTCTTCATTTCACTGACTGGAAAATTGAAATTTCAAGGGCTTCAACCTCAGTAATCTTGATATAAACTGGAACTAACTCTGGCTTTGTGGTGTTATTCCTCACTGATGCTGATGTAAGTGAAATTTGAAAGCAGCTTTTCCTCTTAGCCAGAGAAAACTGGGACAGCTTACACAAGCAGATGAACCTTCAAGAAACAATGGTGCGGTACCTGTTGGCATTGGCAAATCTGCTCAAGTTTCATTTAGAAGTAGTCTTATTAATTGTTGCTGTGCTCATTCTGCTGATGCAATCCCTGCTTGTGTGATTACCCTTTGCTGGCTTAAAAAGTTTGCAGGTCTACAAAAGGATGTGTCAGCAAATAAAAAGGTCTGAGGAAAGAGGTTTAAAACTACATCTGAAGCCTACTGGAATTTGCATTAGATTCTTTTTTAGTTGCATCAGCTGGGGCTCTATTGTGACTGCTTGACACTTACCATTTACTAATGCTGAATGGAATGCAAATTGAGAGAGGTTTTAATAGAGATGTCAGCTATTCAAAGGACAGCATTTGAGAAATGCTGGCAACTATTTTTACAACAATTATTTTACATGAAGCTTTTAATGTAGACAAATCCCAAGGTACTTTATGTTAATCTTTTTGAGGGAGGGAGAAGGAGTTGTGATTTGTTCTTGCCTTTAATCAGTCAAAACCTTCTGATGATCTGTCTGTCATGATAAAAGTCCACTTATACGGAGTGCCGGGAGAAGGAGCTCATCTTGTATGTGTAGGGTATTATGGAGCTATCACTTATTCCATAATGCAGCTAGTTAGTTCCTGTTGGGATCATTGCCTCTGGCACTGATTAATATATTCTGCTTGTGTTTAGAATTAACAGTGGATAAGGGGATATGTCAATTTCTTTCAGAAGGTGTTATCTGAAATGACATCTAAGCTACAACACATGCTATCCTGCTTAAATACAGAATACTTCAAATGCTAAAATCAATTTAACAAACAGTTAATTGGAAATGTTTATAAAAATAAAAAATGAAACAAAACATAATCCACCACCTCCTGGTATTCAAATGTCACTTCTAATGAGAAACATACTTAGGAACCTTGTAAGACTATGCTATTTGAGAGCAATAAAATAGCAATATTTTCTATATATAGCAGTGATTTAACCTGTAAAAATGGCTGTTAATGTAGAGGGAACACCGATCTCAGTTGAATAAGGTGTTGCTGAGTGCCACTCTGAATGCAGGTTCAGGGACCTGAAGATGTTTTGGAGCTTAACTTTCTCCTTTAAATAGAGAAAAATGGTGCTTAAAAACTCTGTAAGCTCTGGCTGTTGCTGCTTTGGAAGAATGTCTAGCAGCATCATGCAGATGGGGACCTCAGTGAAGAAAGTGACAAGAATCAGACAAAAGCTGTCACGAGAGGGGGAATAGTCATGTAAAGCTTCATAGTTGTTTGCTCAAACCTGTTCTGTTGTCACCTGTGGTTCTTCTTGCAGGTACCTGATGTCCTTTTTACCATACTTAGCATAGCAAAGTCAGAGGAATTTAACAGTAGAAGATGACTTCTTCCTGCAGAGGAATGTAAGAAAAAAAAAGTGTGAAATCAGTGTTTTGAAGAAAAAGCTCAGATGATGTAAATTGATATTTCATTAGTATCAGCAGGAAGCTGACTGCTTCTCTACCTCTCCTGTTGTGAAAGAAAGGGTAACACACTGATACATAGGGTTTTTATGGTCACTTTAACTGATACTTGTCAACAAAGCTTCATTGTCTAAGGTGCTGTTTATCCAACATGCTCCAAGGCATCAAATCTGCCAGTTCCAGTTAGAAGTAACAATTTTAAGTAACAGCAACAATTCCCTATGTGCTGACCTTTCATCCATTCTCAGTGATAACTAAAGCTTTTCCAGTAGATGATTGCTAGCTCAGTATCCTCTGTGTCTTGCCAATTGAACGTGTAATGCTGCAGCCTCAATTTTAAGATAAAATACTTGGTTTAAATCATGATCCCAGTGTTTTACAATCAAAGGATTTTTTTAGTAGTTGGTGTATCTCCAGCCACGTGTTGCTTACATTTGATGCTTGAACAATCCCTACTCTCCCAGTGTGTTCAGATCCAGTTGTGTTAAATCAGTGGAAAATCAGCTTAAATGGCATGATGCTGTAAGATTGGCTGAGATGTGAGCCTGTCTTATGTTTTCATTAAGAATATGATCTAATGTGAGCAGTTGGAGAGCTGATATAACAAACTACTACAAAACTGTTGCTTTCATTAATTCTTCTTATAGCACCTCATCCAGTTTTAGATTGGAATGTGCACTCAGGGTATAGATGAGGCCCCTGTCCAGGGTCTAATGAAGCTGATGAGCCAGTTCTGCTGGCCTTGAAACAAAAAAAAGGATGACGTGAGAGAATGCCTTGACTATTGCCCCACTTGAAAGTATACACATTCAAGATACTAGAAGAGATTATCGAGCTGTATCCTCTATTGGCAGGGATGGAAGGTCAAGCAAATTTTCTGTCATTAGCATCTGATCCTATAAATATTTAAATGTCAGTTTATCTGGGAGGAATGCAGTGCTCCTTTCTGAAATGGCATTCTATCAGAAAGACACTATTTAATTTTTTTCTAACGCTGTGCTGCAAACCAATCTTCTTATGCTGCACTGATTAAATTGACTTTTCTGGAAGAAAAATAAAAGTTCAAGTTCTACATTTCCCAAAGATCAAGTTTGTGTAACAGCATTTTTTTTAAAGTCCTAACTAAATACTATTGTTTGAAATGTATAGTCACTCCTAAAAAATAATAAAAAAAAGTAATTAAAAAAAAAAACGAAAACTCCACCAGCTTTTTAGCTATGGATTTTTCACTATACAAACCATGTTTTCTGACCAACTTTGGTGCAGAGCTGTTGTAATGACCACAGGGCCTTCTTCCCCTGCATGGTAAATTGGCTCTCCCCACCTGAGTAGATGGGCACAAGATATTTGTATAACTCCTGTTTTAGAAAATGCTTGTTACTTTCAAAATGTTTTGACACTTATTTGAAAATGTATTTTAAAACTATAAAACTATAAATTCTGAAAGAAAAAGCTTACAAGATAACGGAACTAAGTGAGAAAATTAAGCTATTTTAACTTTTTCTGTTCATTTTGACCACTGGACGAAAAATTTTATCTTCCAAAAAGCTTTAGTTGAGAAGATTTCTTCATTTTCTTCCTGCTTTTTCTCTCTCTGAACAGTTCAGAGGATCAAATCAAATCAAAAGTTTACTAAAGTCCATTTCTCAGGAAGTTGCTTGGTATTTGGTTTGTTCAGCTTCAGCACAGAATTGCCAAAGATCTGAATTTTTTATTTTAATTTTTTTTCTAGAAACACAGGGGATACATTTGTGCTGAAACAGCATCACAATAGAAGTTGTCTCTGACAACTCTTTTCACATGGTGAAAAGACTTTATTCTCCTTTCCTTGTGGCTCTGTTTGGTCTGGAAGAACAAAATTGCTTTTTGTTTTGCTGACTTTAGGGATTTTCTTGGATGTTGTCAGGCCATGCTTACTCAGAAAGAGGAAGAAATCCTCAGTAACCCTCATTTACTCATTTCAGATGGACAATAGCTTCTGTGTGTCAGGAATTCCAGCTGAGGAGGACTGGCTGCATTACTGACCTTCATACACTTTTGTAATTTCATGAATTGCTGCCTATACAGTACTGAAGCAACAGGGCTTTTCTTATTCCATTGTTTGAATTTGGGAATAGAGGACTTAAAGGCTTTTCTTCCCTCTGCAGAAAAGCTTCCAACCAATCTGACTGTGACTTCAGTGATATCAGTGATAAAAAACAGGTCAGACTTTTGCTTCTTATATAAGAAACCAACACCACCTCAAATACAGGCACGCTAAGGGAAGTGGTGAATGAATTTATGTGACTGAGGGCTCAGCCATAGTGGAGGCTAGGACTTTATTTATGGTCAGAATGTTAAAACTATCAGACATCCAAATCATCATGAATCATAGAATACCCAGAGTTAGAAGGGACCTACAAGGATCATCGAGTCCAACCCCTGGCTCCATACAGGACCACATAAAATTGGGCGCTATGTCTTGGAGCCTTGTCCAAACACTCCTTGAGCTCCAGCAGGCTCAGCGCTATGACCTGCTCCAGTGCCCGACCACCTCTGGGTGCAGAACCTTTCCCTAACACCAGCCTGACCCTCCCCTGTCCCTGCTCCATGCCATTCCCTCGGGTCCTGTTGCTGTCCCCAGAGAGCAGAGCTCAGCGCCTGCCCCTCCGCTCCCCTCGTGAGGGAGCTGCAGGCCGCCATGAGGCCTCCCCTCAGCCTGCTCTGCTCTGGGCTGAACAAACCAAGGGTCCTCAGCTGCTCCTCTTAAGTCTTCCCCTTCAGACCCTTCACCATCTTTGTAGCCCTCCCATGGATGCTCTCTAATAGTTTTATGCCCTTCTTTATGCCTTCTTGGGTGCCACAAGAATCCAAAGCTGCATGCAATGCTCAAGGTGAGGCCACAGCAGGCTGAGCCAAGCGGGACAATACCTTCCTTTGGCCAGCAGTGCCATGCCTGAGGCACCCCATGGTTGACCCTGTAGGCTGTCAGCACCCATTGCTGCCTCAGGCTCAACTTGCCATCTGCCAGAGCCTCCAGCTCCCCTCTGGTCTGTCAAGATCTCTCTGCAAGGCCTCTACACCCTTTAGGAGGTGCTGTTGAGTCCCTTATTTACTATCACCTGCAAATTTACTTAATATGCACCTGAGTCCTGCATCCAGACCATTTATAAACACATTGAAGAGAACTGGCCTCAAAGTGAAGCCCTGGGGAACCCCAAAAGTGACTGGTTGTAAGCCTGTTGTAACCACATTTACCATAACCCTTTGGGCCTGAGGTAACCTTATTCACTATAAACTCCTTAATGAAGGAAGGGAAGGGAGAATGGGAACTTTTAAAACAAATTTTAAAATCCAGAATGTAAGTAGTGGTAGAGCCATCTTAGATGACTTCTGTATTAACTACAGTCTTTGAGGAGTGGGGAAAATCTGCTCTAGAGGTCATGTAGCATATGAGAAAAAGGAAAAATGTTTAAAAACAAAACAAACAAACAACCAAAATCCATCAACCAAGCTTGAAGGAAAGAAGAAAAAAAAAGACAAATTAGGAGAATAAAATGTGGTAACTCTGCAGCAAAGATGCAATGAAGACTATATACGTGACCTGAAATATGAACCAAGAATTAACACTGATGAGTAGTACTAAATAGTTGCTCATAGGCATCATAGGTGTTTGTTACTTGGAGGAAAGTCTGAGTGCTTTGTAGCTGCAGAGGAGGAGTCACAAAGACTATCAGTAGAATATGCTTGTTAAAATACTGATTCCAAATCAAGCTGGGGAAATCTCCGCAGTGCTGACTTATGACATGCTTCTGACTTGCTAATACAGTTGGTGATTTGCAGACACACAAAGAGTGATAAAAGTTTCCTAAGTTCTAGAGAGCATCCCACCACTCTTTGCAGCATCAGATGTGTGACTGGTGCTTTCCATTCTCTTTGTTTGTGGACTGGGATGCAGAAGAAAAGGGCAAAGCACTTGCAAGATAGTTGTTGATTTTAGGCGTTTTGGGTTTAGGTACCTATTTTAAGATGAGTTCGCAGATTTGGTTATTTCTTTTGAAGATTCAAAGCCAAGTAATTAGCCTGAAACTACTTCAGGCAGTGGAGCTGAACGGATACAATTCAGACCTCCCGCTTCCTTCACCCCACGCCGTTAGGGCTGTGTGGTACCATTATATACTGTGCTGCTTAAAATTCTTCACAGGCTTTTCATGTTCCTTCAAGAAATACCAGTTTGTCTCCAGCACTGCACTCCCCTGGGGCCTCTGAGTGATGGAAGTGTCATATTTAGCGAGAAGTCTAGTGTTTATTTCTGCTGTTATTCAGCTAGTTTCCTTTCAGTCTTTCACTTGTTTTCTTAACTGCTTTCCAACTGCTCCACTTAATTAGGAGGATTAATACTTCTCTGTGAGAGAGCCTTCCTTTCCTTTTAATTGTGCACAATTAAAAATATACTGTCAATAGAAAGGGTGGTCCTTATTGCTTAGACTATGGGATTAGGAATTTGAAACATAAGGTATTGTGTGACAAGTAACTTGGTCCCTTTGTTCCTTGTCTATAAATTCTGGATAGTTATTCTCCTTTCCACCCCTTTCTTTGCCTACCTTGTCTGCTTAGGCTTTGAGCTCCTGGGAAGATGTGGTCACTTCCAAAATGTTTATTTGCTCTTGAGGGGGAGCTGTCATTTAATCAGTCCCAGCTACTGCTTCTGCTGGAAACACTAAATAGCACTATTCCCCTGTTTTCTGTCTCTCTTCTGCTTTGCATTTAAAAAAGCACTACTTTTTGTTTGCTGTGTTTTCCTACCTGTTGCTGACAGCTATCAAGCACTTTCAGCGTGCCATAAGCCACTTCTCCAAACTGGTTTTCCTCAACTTTGATGCATTCATCAGTTGGGACCTTTCCTTTTTTTTTTTTTTTCCCTCAGTTTTCATTTTAGGAAAACCATCTTCCCAGATGTCATTGATTTTTTTTTCTTCGTATTTTGGGACAACTTTTATCATATTTATTACAAACTCCAATTATGGCAGGGTTTTTGAGGTGATACAAGCATTTTTGTTTTTCACATCAGTCTGCAACACTTTTTATTGAGTAAGTATCCAAAACATTCAGGCTAATATTCTGAACCTTATTTTTTCTTTTTT